>JASAMX010011593.1:0-19409 GCA_030248175.1 Microlaimidae sp. YZB2_3 | reverse complement strand
CGGTTTTGTTTTTTTCTGAAAATTTCACAAAATCTGTTATTAATTTACAGGTTTAAAGAGACTTGTTTCAGTTTTTTCTGGTATTTAGTTTTTAGTCTTATGTAGTTTTATACTATTCCGGGAGATGTGAGGCTTTTTTTTCGAAATTATTTTTTCCGTCTTTTGCTTGAGGGTATATATTTTATGGGTTAAAAATAATATGACAATTAATAATAAAGATTCTGTTGTTGAATTGTATTATTTTTCATATCACTTCAGAACAAGAATAAAACATGCATATATGTAGTAAGTATCACGTAATATTTGCATCAATTAAGAATATTAAATTATAATATTTTCATATGAAAAATTTTTTTATTATTGCAAATTTATTGTTTAGTAAATATTACTGTGGACTCTATTTCAAGACAAATTCCACTGTAAAACCAAATCAAGACCAACTAAATTGAAAAAAATGGGGTTTGGGCGTGAATCAGTGACCTTCCCTCACCTGCCACTGGGCTACCCAAGGCTACAGGGATATTTTGGCTAAATCACTATTTTAAAGCCCTGGTTTAACAGCGTCGCGCGGTTATTGTTTATTGTTTATTTGTGCGACCTGGGGTCAGGCTGGTGGATAACACGAATAGCAAGACAGCAGAAAGAATGAGAACTGCTCTCCCTTGCCTTATGCACCAGCAGGTCGGCATGTCGCACAAAATAAACAATAAACAATATCAGCGCGGCGATGTTCAATCACGGCTTTAAAAGAGTGATATAGCCAAATATTTTTGGGGCTTGGGTAGCTCATTGGCAGAACGTGAGGAAGGGGTCGCTGGTGAGGAAAGGGTCGCTGGTTAACGCCCAGCTCCAAGCCCCAATTTTTCAATTTAATTGTAAAAGTGGGTCTTGAAATAGAGTATACAGTAATATTTGCTAAATAATAAATTTTTATATGACTTTTATTTTTGTTAACACAACTTTTAAGTTACTAAAGCAGTACTCTCCATTTCCAAGCCTTCAGCTTTAAAATAAAAATGAGCACGTAAAATCAGCCTAGTATTGGAAAAAGTTACAAATTTTTATAATTTTACAAAATATGGCCAAAAAAATGTTTAGAGTGTAGAACAAATAAAAAGAAGCTTGGATCAATAAATTATTCACAGTAAACTTATTATGTGTGTAACAAACTTACAATAAATTACTAAAATATTTGCGATAGGTTCATTGCTTCTTTGAGCTTTACAAGTTATTGTAAATTTGGGCAGTAACAATTTTAGTTAAATAGTCCAATACAAATAGATCCAAAAAATCATAAAATTTTCTTTTCTCTTACAATTTTAAAACATTAAAAATCTCGAAAGTTGTTTTAAATTATATTTTTTAATTATGTCAATTTTTGAACTTTTTAAAATTATAAATTTGCTTTATTTTTTAGAAAAAATTCCCGCTATTGGATTTGTAAAAAATTTTCACAAACCCTCGATGCAGTGTTTTCATTGGAATAACTCCACCACACCAGTTCTGGAAATTCAGCGGACTGCAAATTTTGGCATCCCCGGGAAAGTTGCAGGCAAATATTATTATTGATTACTAATTAAAATATTTAAACTGTTGTTGATTACAGTAGTAACTAATGTTTTGCAAAGTTTGAAACCCCGCAAAGTTGCAAGCAACTATTTTTTTAATTATTGATTACTAAAGCTAAAGTCTTCTAGGCTAAAATTAAGGGCATAACAGCTTTACGCGAGGAAAAAATAATGAATAAACGTGCGAGGAAAAAATCATCAGAAAAGTCTCCAGTGGTTATGTAACCAATTGTTATTTAGTTGCGTCATATGTTTTTCTGCACGTGATATTCTCTCAAAGAAAAAGTGACTTTCGCGTAAACAACCTAGTATTTTAATTTCACTTAAATCCAATCCGTTTAATAAAACGGATTAAATTTGATTTACTTTCCATGAAAGGTAATTCAAATTCATTCCAATAAATAAACTTTTATTTGCGAAAATAAAATTGTACAACATAAGAATACATTTCAGAGAAGAAATGTTTTGCCAAACACGTAAAATCCATCTTGGCATTACCAATAGTCCAGAGTATGTACTTTGGTGTGGACTCTTAAAACAGACATAATAGATAAATAAATCCATCAATATGTATTTTTTTCTAATAAATTTGAATTTGTGTAATAATCAACTATTATTAAATAGTACGTAAGTATGTGTAAAGTAACCAAATAAGCCCTTAACTATACAAAAGCTAAATAAAAAAGCAACTTAGAAGAGAATAGAAAAATAAACTATATAAATATAGTTTGTTTTTTTAAAATAAACTATTTTGGATAAAATAAATAAACTAATTTACCATAACGTGCTATTCATAAAACTTTTGGACCCGGTCCAAAGCGGACTGGGTCCGCTATTTACGCAGAGCGGTCTGCGTAACAAGCGGTACCAGGATCAGTTTTGATCCTTGTACTATTTATCGCGAGTACACCGCTTCTCTACTATGCACATTTAATCAAATTTGCGTAAAACTATTAAAAACCTGAATAATTCTTAATTATTACAATTCTATGTTGAAATTAAAACATCAGTTGCAAGATTTATTAAGTTTTATTTCATTAAATTTTAAAAATTGAAAATAATGTGAGCAATTCTCTGACAAACAAAACAGCTGATTTGGACGTGTGCATTGCAATTGCAATAACGGACTGGGACCGCTTTCTATGCAGACCGGTCTGCGTAAAAAGTGGACCCAGTCCACTTTGGACCGGGTCCAAATGTTTTATGAATAGCACGATTAAATTTTAAAATAGCTGCTTTAGCTCTTTCAGAAAATTTTAAGAGTGCACTGTTTCCGAATTCTGTTATTTAGATTTTATCCTACTTGCGTGAGTTGGAGCTGATACTTGCGGCTACGCCCATCCTTTCTGCAACACGTTTTGTGAATGCGAAACCGACAAAAGAGATCCTCAAAAGAATCACCGACTCAAAGGTTCAACAAATGGCAAGTATACTAAAACTGATTTATTTTTAAAATTATGCACAATAGCAATCATAGTAATAAGCATTCCCCTATAATTTTGGTTGTAAAACTTTAGTTTTGATTTTTAGCCATATCCGGGTAAGAACCAGTTTGCCTCATTTTGGGAGGCAGATTTAACTTGTGTTTTACCGAACTTAATAAAAAATTGTGCGACCTCTTACCTGCCTTCATTTAAAAATAAGCTGGGTCCTACATGCATCCTAACTGTTTCCAGCTTTAGCCGCTTTCTACCTTCCCTTTACATGTATAAACACTTCTTAGTTAAACAACTTATCTTTTCATGTAACATGAAAACCACATCCAGCACGGGAATTACTGTAAAACCGCACAGCACCCTACAATTATAATAAATATCGTGATGGATGCCGCATATGCCTACAGATGAGCGATTTAACTGCAACACGTTAATATGCTTGAACATAGAACACAATGCCACCTGCCTCCTAACTATCTTCAAAGCAGTTTTAACTGTCTATGCCTTACCTCCTGTTTGCCTCCACCCTACTGTTTTTAGCTGGATAAACCTAAAATTGGAAATGAAACTTCTGTCAGCTCGTTGAAATACAATATATTCGTATTTGTTTTAAAGATGAAAAATAAAAGTTTAATGAAATATACTCTTCTAAATAAAATTTAAAGCTTTTTAAAAGATACCTAATCCAAAACAAAAACGATAAAAATAAATATAACCTATTATACAATATCAAAATTTGTTTTTTTTTTTGGTTTTTTTATCCTTTCTCTAATTTTCAATAAAATCATTTATTGTTAAATAAAAATTAAATAAAAAATTGCTTTAAATAAGAATTTGCTTTAAACTTTAATTGACGTTAAAAATTTTTTTAAATAAGAATTTGCTTTAAGCTTTACTTGACGTTAAAAAATTTTTATATGTGATTTACAAAACAGAACGTTCCAAAAACAAACTTTATTTTGCGTTAACGTCATTACTTAAATAAATACCGACAATACAACACTTTTGAAACAAAACCTTGAAGTTAGAAAAATTAAATGAAAAATTACAAAAATATTTTAATTTTTTGTATCTGTTTTAAATGATGAAGTTGTTGTATTTCTATTATTTTTATTTCTGTGGTTATCGTGGTTCTCTACATTGAAATTGAATTGGTTCTCTCATTGAAAATTAAAATTCAGCCTATTTTTTAGCTTATTCAGATATTTCCTCTTTCTTGCTGCCTTTTTTCTTGGCTATTTTCTTTTTTGCTGTTTATACTTACCTTTTATTATCTTATATTTTTCTTAGACATGACACTTGTTTTCTTGTCCCCTTGGTATTGTCGTTAGTGTTTGTTAAGTCATGATGAATATTGCTTGTGACGATCCCGTTTCTTCCGTGTTTAGATCCGATCCGTTCAGTTTGTTTCCGATGGTCAACCCTCCCTTTCTCTTTACAAGTGTTATATCTTTACACTGCGTTATAGAATTTTTAGCCATAGCGCTTAGTTGGAGATTTTTCATTTATTAGAGATAATTTTCGCCCAGCGCTATTGACTAACAGGTCCTCCCACAACCTCCCCCAGAGCAACTATATGCGTATCCAATACTATATGCATTTTGAGGGTCTTTCCTAAGTTTTGTTTTAAACATTGAATAACCCTATTTAGACATTTAGTTTGTGGTTGTTACTTGTTATTTTCATTTATGCATTCTATTTGAAAATCTTTTATTACTAAAATAATACTAATAATTTTATTTTTTTATGGAGATCCGACGGTTAATTCAATGTAGACAAAGGTCTCGAAAGATTGATATATTTGTATAAGACCGGAAAAACTTAAAAAGAAAAAAATATTGAAACACCATTATTTTTTTTAGAAAAAATGTTTTATGTTTTATGCTGTTTTTGTGTTTTATGATCGTGTTTAAAAATGATCGAATTTAAAAAAAACTAAATAAATCATTCGGATTTATGATCGTTTTATTATGTAATATATAGTATATACCCGTTCTGAATAACGCTTTTTACAGTTGGCATGAGATACAAAAATTAGATGATGAAATCTATGTATAAATAGACGTATGGTGTGTGTGTGTGTGTTTGTGTGTGTGTTTGTGTGTGCCTGTGCGTGTGCGTGTGCGTGTGCGTGTGCTTGTGCGTGTGGGTGTGTGTGTGTGTGTGTATGTGTGTGTGTGTATGTGTGTGTATGTATGTGTGTGTGTGTATGTTCATGTTATGTTTTACATATTCGACACTCATTATGAAATTCCCCGGACTGTGATCTTTGCACTGATGTCTCATTTAACCTAATTTGTTCTTCAATTGGGGAGTAGAATCCTTTCCCTCTTTAGGAAAATTATGTTGTCCAGTATTAAGATGTCCATTTACATCTTTTCAAAAAAAACATAATATTCTGGCTTTCCACTGATTAATTACTCTAACCGATAAGTATAAAAGTCTAAAGTTCATAGAGACCTTTTTTGTGAAAATGCATTGTCCAACCTAGAGATGTCCATGCAATTTTTTTTATAATTTCAATCCCTTTATGACATTAACCGACTTGTAAGCTTTGCAGTTATACCTCATTTAGCCTAATCCGTTTTGCGTTTTTGCGTTTTTCCTGTTTTAGCGAAAATATGTTGCCCAGTATTTAGATGACCATGTTTTTCCCAAAAAACATAATATTATTGCTTTCCATTCACTAATTACTCTTACCAATAAGTTTAAGTCAATTCGAAGACAAAAACTTTTTTAACTTCCAAAATCCATAGGTGAAACTTTTAGTGAAAATGCGTTGTCCAGTCTAAAAATGTCCATATAATTTTTTTCAAAATTTCAACCCTTTTATGACATTCCGGCCAATGTAAGGTTTGCAATGATATCTCATTTAGCCTAATCCCTTTTGTGGTTAAGGAGAAAGGTCATTCCCTTCTTTATTATTAAAAACGTTGTCCAGTATAAAGATGTCCATGTTCAATTTTTCCCATAAACATATCCTGGCTTTACATTGGCTAATTACTCTTACCAATAAATTTAAGCCAATTCCTGGACAAAAAATTTTTAAGTCCCAAAATCCATAGGGTCCCCCCTCTGGTGAAAACGCGTAGTCCAGTATAAAGATGTATATGTAAGTTTTTTCAAAATTTCAACCCCATTACGACATTTCCTAGGCTATAAGCTTTCCAACGATACTTCATGCACCTTAATCCGTTGGGTAGTTAAGGAACACACAGACAGACAGACAGACACACACACACACACACATACACACACACACACACACACATACACACACATACACACACACACATACACACACACACACACACACCCACACGCACAAGCACACGCACACGCACAGCACACACAAACACACACACAAACACACACACACACACCATACGTCTATTTATACATAGATTTCATCATCTAATTTTTGTATCTCATGCCAACTGTAAAAAGCGTTATTCAGAACGGGTATATACTATATATTACATAATAAAACGATCATAAATCCGAATGATTTATTTAGTTTTTTTTAAATCCAACTCAGAGTCATTGTTTTATTTAAAAACGCAAAAAGCAGAATGGAGAATCGCGACGATTAATTCAATGTACACAAAGGTCTCGAGAAAAGTTAAAAGTAATTCGTATATGAAGTTGGTTAACAGAAACACAAAAACAGCATAAAACATAAAACATTTTTTCGAAAAAAAAGTTGGTTGTTCATATTTTTTTCTTTTTAAGTTTTTCCGGTCTTATACAAATTATTATCAATTCTTTTCGAGACCTTTGTCTACATTGAATTAACCGTCGTGATTCTCCATAAAAAAAGAAAATTTTATTTTAGTATTTATTTTAGTAATAAAATGATTTTCAAATAGAATGCATTAAATGAAAAACAAGTAACAACCACAAACTAAATGTCTTAAATAGGTGGTTTATTTCAATGTTTAAAACAAAACTTTAGGATTTTAAGTACCCTCAAAATGTCATATAGTATTTGTGATTACGTCATATATGTTTTGCTCTGTGGGGATGGTTGTGGGAGGACCTGTTTTAGTCAATTAGCGCTTGGGCGAAAATTTATCTCTAATAAATGAAAAATCTCCATTTTTTACTAAGCGCTATTTGGCTAAAAATTTTTCTATAACGTCGTAACTTTGTAAAGATATTTAACACTTTGTAAAGATGTTTAAATGGGAGGGTTTTGACCATCGTGTTAAACTAAACTTGATTTACGTGATCGTGATCTAAACTACTGTGATTAGAAACGGTGATCGGTTCACAATTTTGCAATATTTCATCTTATGGTTACTTTAACAAACACTTTAACTTTGACTTAATACCTTAATTGTTGGTGACAAGAAAACTAATGTTTTTGTCTTATGGTCTATTATTTTAAAAATATTAAGATATTATAATAAGGTTTTATTAGTATAAACAGCTAATAAAATGAAAATCAGCCAAGTAATAAAAGGCAGCTAAGAAAGAGTTTGTAATTATGTCTGAATTTTAAGCTTTACAAAATGTATTGCGTCTGAATTTTTTTATTATTTTTTTCAATGTTTATGAGTTAACCAATTTCAATTTTTTTCAATGTTTATGAGTTAACCACTGATTTAACCACAGAAATAAAAAAAAATAATAGGTAAAATACTAATAACTTTTTTTTAACATTATAATGATCATCATTTAAAACAGATACAAAAAATTAAAATATTTTTGTAATTTTTCATTTAATTTTTTTAACTTCAAGGTTTTGTTTCAAAAGTGTTGTATTGTCGGTATTTATTTAAGTAATGACGTTAACGCAAAATAAAGTTTGTTTTTGGAACGTTCTGTTTTGTAAATCACATATAAAAATTTTTTAACGTCAAGTAAAGCTTAAAGCAAATTCTTATTTAAAAAAATTTTTAACGTCAATTAAAGTTTAAAGCAAATTCTTATTTAAAGCAAATTCTTATTTAATTTTTATTTAACAATAAATGATTTTATTGAAAATTAGAGAAATGATAAAAAAAACCAAAAAAAAAACAAATTTTCATATTGTATAATAGCTTATATTTATTTTTATCGTTTTTGTTTTGGATTAGGTATCTTTTAAAAAGCTTTAAATTTTATTTAGAAGAGTATATTTCATTAAACTTTTATTTTTCATCTTTAAAACAAATACGAATATATTGTATTTCAACGAGCTGACAGAAGTTTCATTTCCAATTTTCAGGTTTATCCAGCTAAAAACAGTAGGGTGGAGGCAAACAGGAGGTAAGGCATAGACAGTTAAAACTGCTTTGAAGATAGGAAGGAGGCAGGTGGCATTGTGTTCTATGTTCAAGCATATTAACGTGTTGCAGTTAAATCGCTCATCTGTAGGCATATGCGGCATCCATCACGATATTTATTATAATTGTAGGGTGCTGTGCGGTTTTACAGTAATTCCCGTGCTGGATGTGGTTTTCATGTTACATGAAAAGATAAGTTGTTTAACTAAGAAGTGTTTATACATGTAAAGGGAAGGTAGAAAGCGGCTAAAGCTGGAAACAGTTAGGATGCATGTAGGACCCAGCTTATTTTTAAATGAAGGCAGGTAAGAGGTCGCACAATTTTTTATTAAGTTCGGTAAAACACAAGTTAAATCTGCCTTCCTAAATGAGGCAACTCGTTCTTACCCGGATATGGCTAAAAATCAAAACTAAAATTTTAATCAAAATTATAGGGGAACGCTTATTACTATGATTGCTAATGTGCATAATTTTAAAAATAAATCAGTTTTAGTATACTTGCCATTTGTTGAACCTTTGAGTCGGTGATTCTTTTGAGGATCTCTTTTGTCGGTTTCGCATTCACAAAACGTGTTGCAGAAAGGATGGGCGTAGCCGCAAAATTCAGCTCCAACCACGCAAGTAGGATAAAATCTAAATAACAGAATTCGGAAACAGTGCACTCTTAAAATTTTCTGAAAGAGCTAAAGCAGCTATTTTAAAACTATCCGTGCTATTCGTAAAACTTTTGGACCCGGTCCAATGTGGACTGGGTCCACTTTTTACGCAGACCGGTCTGCGTGGAAAATGGTCCCAGTCCGTTATTGCAATTGCAATGCACACGTCCAAATCAGCTGTTTCGTTTGTCAGAAAATTGTCCATAGTATTTTCAATTTTTAAAATTTAATAAAATAAAACTTAATAAATCTTGCAACTGATGTTTTAATTTCAACGTAGAATTGTAATAATAAAGAAATATTCAGGTTTTTAATAGTTTTACGCAAATTTGATTAAATGTGCATGGTACAAAGGCGGTATGCTCGCGATTATTAGCACAACGATCAAAACGGACTGAGACCGCTGTCTAGCAAACCGGTCTGCGTAAAAAGTGGACCCAGTCTACTTTGGACCGGGTCCAAAAGTTTTATGAACAGCACGTTATGGTAAATTAGTTTATTTATTTTATCCAAAATAGTTTATTTTAAAAAAAACAAACTATATTTATATAGTTTATATTTCTATTCTCTTCTAAGTTGCTTTTCTATTTAGCTTTTGTATAATTAAGGCCTTATTTGCTTACTTACACATACTTACGTACTATTTAATAATAGTTGATTATTACACAAATTCAAACTTATTAGAAAAAAATACATATTGATGGATTTATTTATCTATTATGTCTGTTTTAAGAGTCCATACCAAAGTACATACTCTGGACTATTGGTAATGCCAAGATGGATTTTACGTGTTTGGCAAAACATTTCTTCTCTGAAATGTATTCTTATGTTGTACAATTTTATTTTCGCAAATAAAAGTTTATTTATTGGAATGAATTTGAATTACCTTTCATGGAAAGTTAATCAAATTTAATCCGTTTTATTAAACGGATTGGATTTAAGTGAAATTAAAATACTAGGTTGTTTACGCGAAAGCCACTTTTTCTTTGAGAGAATATCACGTGCAGAAAAACATATGACGCAACTAAATAACAATTGGTTACATAACCACTGGAGACTTTTCTGATGATTTTTTCCTCGCACGTTTATTCATTATTTTTTCCTCGCGTAAAGCTGTTATGCCCTTAATTTTAGCCTAGAAAACTTTAGCTTTAGTAATCAATAATTAAAAAAATAGTTGCTTGCAACTTTGCGGGGTTTCAAACTTTGCAAAACATTAGTTACTACTGTAATCAACAACAGTTTAAATATTTTAATTAGTAATCAATAATAATATTTGCCTGCAACTTTCCCGGGGATGCCAAAATTTGCAGTCCGCTGAATTTCCAGAACTGGTGTGGGTGGAGTTATTCCAATGAAAACACTGCATCGAGGGTTTGTGAAAATTTTTTACAAATCCAATAACGGGAATTTTTTCTAAAAAATAAAGCAAATTTATAATTTTAAAAAGTTCAAAAATTGACATAATTAAAAAATATAATTTAAAACAACTTTCGAGATTTTTAATGTTTCAAATTGTAAGAGAAAAGAAAATTTTATGATTTTTTGGATCTATTTGTATTGGACTATTTAACTAAAATTATTACTGCCCAAATTTACAATAACTTGTAAAGCTCAAAGAAGCAATGAACCTATCGCAAATATTTTAGTAATTTATTGTAAGTTTGTTACACATAAAAAATTGTTTACTGTGAATAATTTATTGGTCCAAGCTTCTTTTTATTTGTTCTACACTCTAAACATTTTTTTGACCATATTTTGTAAAATTATAAAAATTTGTAACTTTTTCCAATAGTAGGCTGATTTTACGTGCTCATTTTTATTTTAAAGCTGAAGGCTTGGAAATGGAGAGTACTGCTTTAGTAACTTAAAAGTTGTGTTAACAAAAATAAAAGTCATATAAAAATTTATTATTTAGCAAATATTACTGTATACTCTATTTCAAGACCCACTTTTACAATTAAATTGAAAAATTGGGGCTTGGAGCTGGGTGTTAACCAGCGACCCTTTCCTCACCAGCGACCCCTTCCTCACGTTCTGCCACTGAGCTACCCAAGCTCCAAAAATATTTGGCTTTATCACTCTTTTAAAGCCGTGATTGAACATCGCCGCGCTGATAGTGTTTATTGTTTATTTTGTGCGACATGCCGACCTGCTGGTGCATAAGGCAAGGGAGAGCAGTTCTCATTCTTTCTGCTGTCTTGCTATTCGTGTTATCCACCAGCCGGACCCCAGGTCGCACAAATAAACAATAAACAATAACAGCGCGACGCTGTTCAACCAGGGCTTTAAAAGAGTGATTTAGCCAAATATTCCTGTAGCTTGGGTAGCCCAGTGGCAGGTGAGGGAACGGTCACTGATTCACGCCCAGCTCCATTTTTTTCAATTTAGTTGGTCTTGATTTGGTTTTACAGTGGAATTTGTCTTGAAACAGAGTCCACAGTAATATTTACTAAACAATAAATTGGCAAAATACAAAATTTTTCATATGAAAATATTATAATTTATATTTTAATTGATGCAAAAATATCATGTGATACTTACTACATATATGCATGTTTTATTCTTGTTCTGAAGCGTATGAAAAAAATAATACAATTCAACAACAGAATCTTTATTATTAATTGTCATATTATTTTTAACCCATAAAATATATAGATTCTAGCAAAAGACGAAACAAAGTTTCGAAAAAAAAGCCTTATATTAAATGGAATAGTATAAAACTACATAAGACTAAAAACTAAATGCCAGAAAAGACTGTAAATTAATAACAGATTTTGTGAAATTTTCAGAAAAACAAAACCGAATAAAAACAATACGTGTAAAAGCTTTAGTTTGCGTTTTTTAACCATTAATAAAACTTAATTCACATAAATTTCTCTCAAAATGGATTAACTTTTACATGAGTTAACCAGCTGTAAATACCACAGTATTAGTTAAGTCACGCGTTGTCAAAACGATACAAAAAAGTATAACACAAGCGTCACAGTAACCATGAAAAATTTCTGTCAAAATAAGTTATCGCATTGCGCATTAAATTTTGTAATTTATCATTATTTTCGTATAAAGCAAAACGTACCGCCATATTAACTGCTTTTTTAAGTTTTAAGTCCGAAAAACATTGAAAAATTCCGATTTAATATAAGGCGACTTTTAATTTAACAAATACATTGACAGCTAATTTGTTTTATGTAATAAATAGAAACATTAAAGAAAAAGTCGCCTTATATTAATTTTTTTTTTTTTTTTTTTTTTATTTTGTTTTATTTTAAATTTTTTTTTATTTTTTTTTTTTAATTTTTTTGTTTATTTTTATTTTTTAAAATTTTTTATTTATTTTTTTTTTTATTAATATCAGAAAAATGTGGGTAATATTTTAGTTATGTAAAATGTTTAGATTTTTAATTGGCTAAAAAACTATTAAAGATTTTGTTGATTTCGATGACGCCATCAACAACGGTTAACCGCGCTGTGACTTAACCCATTTAATATAAGGGAAAGAGCGCTCCGCGCTCTTCCCTGATTTATAAGAATTCTACGTAAACTTTAACCGTTTATTTTAATTTTTTTGTTGCACAGTCATAAAAGACTATTTTTTTTATTGAAATTCTCTTTGAAAAATTAATGAAATGAGTGCATAACCACAACCATCTTTAACATGAACATAAAACAGATTAATATTTTATTTTATTACTAAAATATATAAATTAAAAGTATGTGAAATAATGTTTTTAATTATTTATGATTTTCGGGTGGATATTTGAGTTACAATCTTTCAAAAGATTTTGAAAATTTCGGAAATAAAACTCCCTCCCCTAAAATAGCTCTGTCAATAGTGAAAAGTCCTTAAATAAATAGTTTTTTAGATCTCCGTGATACCGCGTGATTTATTTAGCGTTTAAAGTTTATCCGTTTTTTATTTATCGTCAAAAGCAAGTCTGACATTTTTTTTGTTTGTTGCAACTTTGGCACGGAATTTTTTAGTATAATTTTACAAATTTTAAAATATTACTAAAATCGGTAAATTGTAAAAATGTATTAATTGTGGTGCCTCTCTTCAAACTCCAAATAATATTCCTATTATATACCAAAAATGCGGTCCAAAGATCCACAAAACTTACGTTTGTAGTATAATAAATAATTAAGGAAAAACGTTAAAGTACATAAATTATGAATATTAAAGTTTAAAAAAATTTTAGAATTTTAACCCAATCCTGCGATTGCCTTTTCCTCAGTTACATTTGTGAAACCTTCGTACGACCTAGGTCGTATATAGGCCATACATAATTTTGTGCGTGATTGGCGCCCAGTAAGCGTACAAAATGAAATGGTTAAAGCAGTAAGGTAGTAATATACAGAATTTATTCATGGATACACTATATTAAGTAGGATATTTAATATTGCACAAATTTGTATATTGCTACAGCTTTAAGATTTCAATTTGTTCGCTCACTAGGCATTAATCACGTACCAAAAATAATGTATGACCAAGTACGACATAGGCCATACGTAGAGTTAATCGCAGTAGTGTTTACGTATAAAAATGATCATACGAAAATATCACCACCGTGAGACGAATGTTTCATACTTGTCAAACGAAGGTTTGAAAGTTGTAACGAGGGAAAAGGTCATCACGGGAACGGGTTAAGCATATTTTTGGTGACAGATATACAACCACCTCCGATTTTTAATAGCTTTCAAATGTCATATAGTATTCGTGATCACGTCATATATGTTTTGCTCCATGGGATAGGTTGTGGGAGGAGCAGCGGCGCTCAATGCCGTCAGGAGAAGAATGCTCAATTTCGTTTAGAACAAAGGATTTGGACCGGCATGACAAATTTTATTTAAAACAAAAGAATACAACTATTTCTAATTTAAATTAATAAATAAGACAAAAATAAAACTAAAAGCTATAGTTTCGTCGCTACCATGACAGAATAAAAATTTAGTTTTGGCATCAAAATTTCGTAACTTTAATTTTTTTTTATCATTTAAAAATTTTATTATAAAAGTTATGAGTCAGAACCCCGTTAATTTACACTGAATATGACTCTTTTTGTCGGAATAATGACAATTTGTTTATACAAAAACAAACGCACCTGTCGAAGTCGTAGGCTTCCAAACTTCAGCTTTTTCATCCACTGGACGACTGGAAGAGGGTTTTTTTACTACGCTAGCATAATCATTGCACACTGAATTTACCATTTCGGTTGGTGTTTTTGCGTTTTCAATAAGTGTTTTGTCGTCTTCAGAAGAAGGCAATCGTTCCTTCTTCAAGGTAGTCTTCTCGGCTTCACAAGGCGTTTCTGAATTTTCGCAGGGCGTTTTTGAGCTTTCCAAACGTTCCAATTTATCATTTCGATCCTCACTGTGTATAAAACCAAGATGTATAAACGTTTAAATTGTATTTAAAATATTGAAATTTAAAATTTTAAATTTATTAAAATTTAAGATATCAAATTTAAATTTAAGTATGATCTGCCGTTTAAATATGCCGTTTAAATTGCATTTAAGATATTGAAATTTAAGATTTAAATTTATTAAAATTTAAGATATCAAATTTAAATTTAAGTATGATCTGCCGTCCAGCTTGTGCTCGTGCTTTTTGAAAAAATGTAGAAAGTTGGATGACTGACATAAATTTGGCCAGCCTTAATTTTGGACCCTGGCTTGTGCTTTTTAAATTCGCAAAGTTATAAAATAAACTGCGTATGGCTAGATAGATACTAGGACCAGCTATCTAACCATACGGAGTTTAATTCATAACTGGGCTTTTGACATGGCAAAAATATCAGTTGGCGGCCGAAATTAAAACTGACTGAATTTAAGTCAGTTACCCTATTATTATAATGTTTTTATTTAGTAAATCAAATACAAAACGCAGCTGTAGTTCTTTTTAACTTGAATGGGCTGGCTAACAATTGAAAAAATAATGCTCACTGCTATCTTTATAACCGGAAAATTTTTCAAATTTTTCTCACAAACACAAATACTTTTTACATAAAAAAATATTAATAACATGACTCTTTCAATTGTCATTCTATTTAAGTATAGAAAATCTACAACTGGGCTGTATAGTTGATTCACCAAATACAATATCATATGGTCAACGATTTTTATTCAGTAATAATAGTACAGTTTTAATTGTATTATCAATCCTCTGATGTTTAAAATCAATAATAGGAGGTCATTCAAAACTTAATTCTTTTAAAATTAATGCATTTAAAAAAACTATTGTTAATCCACTTATTAGTGGATTAACAATATCAGCAATTTGTTTAATTTGAGAAATTAGTTTAATATAAAAAAATTGTTCCGTAATGTGTTAAAAACATAGTCTGATTCCAGTTACCTTTCTATACAAATTGTTTCCATCTTGGCATCTAAGTTTAAGAAAAAACTATTTGGAGAGGCAGAGCTAATACCACTGGATGCTCTAAAACAATTAAATTTTTGGGGTACCAGGCATATATAAAAAGCTATATTTCACACCAGCAATTTATTTTACATGCTCAGTGTTTTTATACTTCATCTTTCTTTTTATGATATTCTGCTAAATTTACAAAACTAAAGATAAATTCTATAAGGGTAAATATAGATAAGTGGTAAAGTAACTACTTGTACTTTGAAAAATACGTGCAGAAAAACACCTGACGCAGCTGAATAATAATTGGTTACATAACCGCTAAAAACTTTTTTGTATTTTTTTTCGCTCACGCGTTTATTGTTTATTTTTACTTTAGAAGAGCGGTTGCGCCCTTAATTTCGGGCTGGGAGACTTTAGCTTTAGAACAACACATTTTTTTGTAAACTTCCAGAAAGTTCCAAGGCAATAAGAAGTAGGCGATGCGACGTTAACGATTTTAGCGTCCCAATAAAATAGAACATTCGAGAAGTTTCTGGATCAAATATATATAAAAAGTGCAAAATCATAAATCAGTGACGTAATCACGTCATGATCGAATATTCCAGAATCAATGACGTCATAAAGCGTCATGATGTCTCGTCTTAGCACCAATCCAGTTTAGCGCGAGAGAAAATTCAGCACTAATTAATTCCAGCGCTTGTGGAAATGAGCGTTGTGTAAATAACTCATGGCTTTACGTAGTAAAGTCCATGACACTTCCAGCGCAAGAGAGGAGTTCAACGTATACACTGAATTCAGTATGTTCTTCAGGTTTTCTGTGTGTTTCCATTGTAGATGGAAGGTGTTTAGTAGTTCCCTTGATATTTTGTTTTCTTGCGCCAGAAATAAAGAATCCTAATGTAGAATTGACCAAAACCAATCCAGGAGGTAGTTTCATAATGTTTCCAGTTATAAAATCGTAGTAATTGTCACATGGTATCAAAATGTCAACTGTAATATTTTCCTTTTCATAATCAGGCGGTAGTGGAGCTGCAGTATATTTTCCTGCACTAAGATTTTTAGATATGTTACCAACCTCATCATGGGCAAAAGGTTTTCTGCTGCTTTCTTAACAGATTTTTCCAACAGTGTTCAGCTTAATGGTTAATGGTGGTATAATTTCCATCATTATTTCTTATATGTATGTAAACAATTTTTGATTTAAATGGCTGAAATTTATTGGTTCCAAATTATTGGTAGATAACATTTCTGTACCGTAGGTTTTAAGGTGCATTTTCGCCGCAAAATCTTCAGTTATAAAGCTTCCTTAACAAGCTACGTCAAGTAAAATACCAGTTTTTCCTTGACACTTGTTATCCATTGATTTTACAGGAACAATCCCAATTTGTAGATAATCTTGTTGACAATTGCAGTTATTTTTGCTGGTTGAACTTTGACAGACATTTCTGCTTGTATCCTTTGAAGAAACTTTGGCATCCTTGGAATGGCTTGCATACATTTCGCTGCAAAGGGTGCTATTATGCCTTCCTCTGCAATAGAAGCAAGTGTCTTTCTTGCGACATTTCGGTGCCCAGTGGCCTTTTCTTAAACATCGTAGGCAGTATTCCAGCTCTTTAATTTTGTTTTCACGAGCTGATTTGTCTGGCTATCTTTTACACTGGATAGAATGGTGATGACCAGTACAAAAAGCGCAATTTGATTCGTATCTCCTTTTTCTTTCAGTAAATAGTGCAGGGGTAGGCTACGCTTCTTCTTTATTTTTTATTTTTTCTGTATTAACTTTCTTTTTTTTTTAGTATTCTCCATTTGAAGTAATTTGTCTTCCCATTATTTGCTCATTTTCTCAGAGCTCTTGGACAAATTTTTCCAGGGCTGATCTTAGAGTTTCAGATATCCAATTTCTGCCAGATTTATGAGTTTTAATTTCATTTCCCATGTATGTAGGGAAATTTGTTAAAATCATTTCAACTGCCATTTCTTCTATAGGCAAATAAAATTTAGCTGACCGCGAAAATTGCAGTATTGAATCTACTATTTAACAACAAAGCCATTCAAAATTGTTAACGAAATCGGTTTAATAATAAAGATCAAAACCTATATTTTAATAATTATTTATCAATTTACTTAAATAAAACCCAAATGCAAATTTTTAAAGGGCTAAAGATGGTTAATTTTTGTATAATTTGTAAAAAGATGGAATTAAAAAAAATCTGCGTTCTTATTTGTTGCTTTAAAAAAACGTCATTACGGCACAATTTTAATTGGTCCCCTCATGTCTGCATTCTAATTTTTAGCGTCAGCCAGATATAATTTAACCATAGTCCACCGCCTACAGATTCCAATTGACGAAAACGAGTTTCCATTGCTTCTTGGACATGCCGAACTTCAGAAAACGGCTTTCCAGCTGGCTGTAGTTGCTTAATTTCCTTGCATATTGCGCATTTAATGGCAGCTTCATTGCCAAACTGTGATTTTAAACGGTCTTTCGCCACATTGTAGTTTTTTTTGTTTAGTTTAATTTACGAGTATTTAGTTTGATATGCAATAACCATTGGTAGCATGTTTTCAGCATGTTTTATTCACCCGACTTTGGACGCTCGATTTGTATATGTGTGTATTTCAAAATTCCAACGGTTAGTATCGAGCGCCACCATAAGGGTCTATTAAAGAACATTTTAAATATTTTAGTTTCAATCAGTTTATGCTTTTTCTTGAGTAACTATTTTGCAAAAAAGAAAATAAATAAACAAATAAAAGCATAGCATAGACCTTATGTTGTATTGTGCAAGTTTCTTGTGTTGGATTTTACTTGAAAATTGAATTCTTGTGGAAAAAAATAGTTTATAATAGAGATTTTTTAGAGCCAAGCCCCCCTTTTCGATATCCGCAGAGGCCCTGGAGCTCTGCGGTAATGAATTCCGTGAATAATTAAAGAATAATTTCATAGAATATTTTTTTCAAAATTTTTTTGTAAGCTAAACTTTTGTAAAACTTATTAAAAATTATAAAAATTCGAATAGAATAATTAAAACATATACCAAATCGCTCATTTAAAGGGTGGAGCTCAGGAGGTCTCTCAGGGCAATACTAGTTTATTGGTACCGGCTGGCTTTAGTAATGATTAAGATAATTTATTGTTTTTAAACACTGGGTTTTTGTTCTATTAACTTATTTTTTTGTGAAACATGTCTTGAATTACTATGGTTATGTTTATTACATGTTATTTTATGAATAAACTTTAAATTTAGTCACTTATAAAAATTAAATCAAATCGCTCATTTAAAGGGTGGAGCTCAGGAGGTCTCTCAGTTTTAAATGGCAGGAGCTCCAAAGTGTGATATTGGTTCGTAGGGACAATACTAGTTTATTGGTACCGGCTGGCTTTAGTAATGATTAAGATAATTTATTGTTTTTAAACACTGGGTTTTTGTTCTATTAACTTATTTTTTTGTGAAACATGTCTTGAATTACTATGGTTATGTTTATTACATGTTATTTTATGAATAAACTTTAAATTTAGTCACTTATAAAAATTAAAAAAAAACATTACCAGGGAAAAAGCAGAAAAAATATATTAAAATACCAAATGTAGAAAATATAAAACACTTTTAACAAAATTATGTGCAAAAAATTGACAACAAAATTAAGTGATCACCAATGAATTGATCTATAAAAAAGTCATATCAGCGATCGAGTAAACTGTAAATTGGAATAGTAGCTGCCCACTGATATAATTTTCGCATAAATCTTTTTTAATGTATGTGAAAGTTTGCTTATTTATGAAAATCTATTTCGAAATCTTGTAAATGGCTAAATCTTGGAACTCCCTTCTACTTTATTTTAAATCTTTCAGAATTTAAAAGTACAGATACAAATCGACTTTTATTTAAAAATTTCATTTTCGTATAAGATGTTTAATAAGTTAATAATTCAAGGAAATGTTTCGAGACATGGCTCTTTGTTCACAAATACGTTTGGTGCAATTTGTTTTGTGGATATAATGCGATTTTTGTACCCAACAGATCTTGCGGATCATCGGTTTTTCCGTTTCTGTAAAATTTGACCCCGCTGATATCCTAAGGTGTATTATCGTGTTGATTTTAAAACCA
>JASAMX010011592.1:0-92387 GCA_030248175.1 Microlaimidae sp. YZB2_3 | reverse complement strand
TTTATAATTGTTATACATAATATAAATATTAATTTGTATTATGATTGGTTTGTGCTAGGTTAAGTCTGATTGGAAATTAAAACGTGATTATGTGAACTTTTTGTCTTCTGTCTAGTTTTTATAATAGCAACAATGATTAAATTTAGCGAGACATAGAATATAATATAGCAGGAATATATAACCTAAAGGAATGACCGGCTGTTAGCTGAATTTTTTACCGAAATTTCGCAAAAAAACCCACTCATATGATTTTATCATAAACGGCACTTTGTGCATTCACTTTGATTTTTGTCGCGCAGAGACTTATATTAGTTTCCTAGGGCAAAAATTTTAAAAGCTAAAATTATTATACAATACCGCAAAAAAAACTAAAACTGTGCTAGAAATACTTGTGTGCCTGAATTAGCAGGAAATAGCATAAGCATACAGCATAAAGTCTTTATTTCTGAAAAAAACATCACAACATCAAAATACAAAATACAAAATTGCGAACCGACCATCCGAAATTGGTTTAAGCAGATCACAAACATGGTTTAATTCAGAAAATGACTTAAATGTTTATAAAATAAGCCCTAAGTTGAGCCATACTCAAATTCAAACAAAGAAACATCAGTATAGTGAAAAAATTAAAAGATTTTCTAAGTGAATATCTTTAAACAAAGAAAAAAAATTAATGCAAGTTTAAATTTTACATGCGATATTTGTAACGCCCACTTAATACGACAAAATAAAAAAATTCTCACAAAAAATTTTTTTTAAATCATAGTTTAAAGTTAAAATCCTTCAGGCTGAAAATCAGGGCGTAACCACTGCCGTCAGGAAGAAATAAAGAATGAACGCTTGAGAATAAAAAATAATAAAAAAAGTTTTTAGAGATGATGTAACTAATTATTATTAAGTTGCGTCAGGTGTTTCTCTCCACGTGATATTTTCTCGAAGAACGAGTGGTTACTTTACCACCTAGTCATTTTCACCCTGATAGAATTCATCTTTAGTTTGTTTTCCTGATTTATTCTATTAATAAGTTAATTTAGACTCATTTTAAAAGCACTAAGAGAATTTGTTGAAATTTGTTTTTGTGACAGGGCATTTCATTTACCCACAACTGTATTAAAGAAAAAGAATTTTTGTACATTTATTCTACTTTTTTTGAACCTTAAGTTTAAATGAATGACCTCTTCTAGGATTTAAATTCAAATTGAAAAACGAATTTGGATCCAGATTTGTTTTGTGGTTTAGAATTTTGTAACACTCTGATAAATCTATAAGATTTCTTCGTTTTTCAAGTTTTTTTAAGATTTAAGAAATTGAGTTTAAGAAATCTTCATAGGATTTATATTTCATTTTACATCTTTTGAATATTCTTCTGGTGAATATATGTTGAACATTTTCAATTAATTTAATGTCTTGTTGAAAGAACGGATTCTAAACAACACTTACATACTCTAAAGTGTTTCTTACGTATGTAGTGAAGGCTCTTACTAAATTTTTTATAGAGTTGGAATTAAATATCCTAAAAATTAATGCAGATGTTTTTAATGCCTTTTTAACAATTATTTTGCAATGATCTGAAAAATAAAGTTTTTTGGAAATATGACTTTCTAAATCTTTAACTAAGTCACAATTGGTTAAAATACTACCGTGTATTTTGTAATTATGCTCATTGTTATATTTTTTGGTAGAAATATGCAGTACTTAACATCTTAGTTTCTCACAGCCTCAACTGCCAATCATTGGACCATAAAACTATTCTGTTTAGATCTTCTTGCAATTAGATTCTTTTTTCTTCTTCATCTTCTTGTGAAAAAAAAATGTATAAACCTTTGCATCGTCCGCAAAAAGCTTAATATTAGAGTAATGAATTGAACTCACGATGTCGTTTATATAGATAAGAAATGAAAAAGGGGCCTAACACAGAACCCTGTGGAACTGAACTTCTTACTTTATATAATTTAGACTCTGCATCATTGATTATAACTTTCATATGTCTGTTTGTCAGAAAAGCTTTTATCCATTTTAGAAAATTACCAGTAACTCCATATTTTTTTAATTTGTACAAAAGTTTTGGGTGTGATACAGTGTCAAAAGCTTTCGCAAAATTCAAATATATCACATCTACTTCTTTTTTATTTTTTAAAGTTAATGTCTATTCATTTAAAGTTTCCAAAAGCTGTTTTGTAGTTAAACTTCCAGCCTTAAAGCCGTGTTGGTACCAAGACAAAATGTTTTTAAAAAAGGTTGAAAGTTCCTCTTTAACAAGGCTCTCCATAATTTTGCAAGAATATAAAGTTAATGATACGGGTCGGTAATTTTTTTCATCATTTTTTGTACCCTTTTTATAAAGAGGAATCACAAGTGCTACTAACCAATCTAAAAGTGAGACACCGGATTCAAAAGATTTTTTATATATTTTAGTTAAAGGTTCAGCTATTCCTGAAGCTAGTTTTTTTACAAAGTATGCTGGCAAACTATCAGGAATTCTAGACATTTTACTTGGAAGTTTTTTAATTGCTTTTAATACTTTTTTAAGACTAAAGGTGATATTTTCTAGGATTTTTGTATTATTCGGAGTTAAATTTGGTAATTCACTATTATCATTAGTTAATACCAAACTGAAGTATGCTGCAAAAACTTCTGCCTTTTCTATATCATTCACTGTAAAACTATTATGCGCTTTGCTTAAGAGTGGGATTTATTCTTTAGTTTTAATTTTACTTTTTACAAATTTATAAAAATTATTTATGTTTTTTGAGTTTCGAATCTTCTCTTCCTGCGTGACAATATATATTTTAACTATTTTTTTATAATTTTGCAAGTTTGTTTGTACTTACTTTTGTTTTCGCTGGATTGTTTTGTTTTTAATTTGTGTCACAATTTAAGCTTTTTAAGTTGTAGTTTTTTAATAAAATTTGGTAATTTTTTGCTGTTTTGCTTATTTTTAAATATCTTAAAAGGTATATGTTTCTGCATTCCTTCAACTATTACATTATACATTTTTAAAACATTGCCAATATTCTTCCACCGTGGAGCAAAATGAAAATATATGATCTCAGTTAATTGTTGAAAGATACAAATAAAAGCTCATAGTCTCTATTTTCAAAATCTGGTACTAATGATTGCTGTAATTTGTTTTTTTAATAAACATCTCTTTATTAATGGAAAAACGTATTGAATTGTGATCTAAATTAGAAAATCCCAGTAAAATTTTTATTTGATTAAAAATTTCAACATCGTTGGACAAAATAAATCAAGAATTTTGAATTCTCTTGTTAGATCTAAAACAATATGATTTAAGGCTTGTTCTTCAAAAAAAGCAAACCATTCTTTTTCGGTTTGATTGTTAGATTTTATTTCTTGTAATCCCCATTCAACCCCAGGAAGATTAATATCTCCCGCTAATAAAATTGTTCCCTGAAAATCTTGAATAATTTCCCTTAGTAATTCAAATAAAAACAAATCTTCTTCTTTTGTTGTTTGTGGCTTTCGGTATAAGCAAATAGTCTCAATTTTGTTTTGTTAATCATCTTAATATCGACTGCTACTATTTCGAAATCGTCATATTTCTCAGAAATGTTTACCTGAACGGTATTAAAACATTTTTTCGTAAATATACAAACTCCCCCTCCTAGTTTATTTTTTTAATCTTTTCGAAACACATCGAAAATCTCTTGTCTATTTATTATTTTGTTCGTAATTGAAGCATTAAGCCATGTTTCTGTCACACATAACCAGTTAATTTCACCAATTACACCATCTTTACCTGAAATAAAAACTTCAAATTCATTTAAAGAATTTTTAGCTGATAGGAGTTTTTTTTGTAGGGCTTTTTGATCTTCCGTCAAAAAAGGGCGGATATAAATACCTTTGTATTTTTCTGACTTTTTCAAGTTACCCGCGGACCTAAAAATCCTATTCCTTATCCGACTGGAGGCAAAGCGGATCTTAAGGAGCCGCGGATACTTTTCGGATTTCATTCCGATGCGAAAATGCTCCGCGATCGTAATGTCCTCCTTTAAATGTAAATGTCCTCCTCCCCGTTGTTGAGAGTATCCACGAGCTCCAGAACCGCTTTTCTCTCGTCAGACACAGAAACAGATTCCTCCAGCCCTGAAACCACGACTAAGCGAGAATGATCCTGAGCAGAATCTTTTTTATCGATTTTATTTAACATCAAAGGTAAAAAAAAAGCAAACACTTCTTCACAAATATTTGCTATCATGTCTTTGTCAAATCTCTGTTCTTTTTTAAGTTTTTCAAGTCTGTTTAAGAAACAAATTTTTTCGTTTTCCCACTTTCGTTTTTGTTATCTGCTTCTAATTCGGAAATTAAGGCTTTCAAACGAGCATTCTCCGCCTCCAGTCCTTCGACTTCTTCTTTTTTCACCATGTTTAAAAAAAACAATTCCGAAATAAGAAGAACCTAAGTGTCCAGATTACTGTAACAGTTAATTTGCGCAGGTTTTTCGGAAAAAAAGGTAACCGTGAAAGTTTAATTAAAAGCCAAATTTAATATAAACAATGATATTACTACGATAAATAACGTTTAAAACGTTCTTAGAAATAAGAAATATTAACGAGTTTTACTTACATTATTATATAACACGTTTTATTTCAATTATTAACCAATTTTTTTAATCAGTTGTTTTTTTTTCACCAACTGCTAAAACACAACCGCATACGTACTGTGGTAAAGTCAAATAGTGGTGATTTGCCCAAAAAGTCGTCCATGTATATTAGTTTTCTGGTAAAATTTTGGGAGAAAGTTTAATGTATAGCCGGACATTCCTTTTGGGTCTAAGTTCTTGAGTGAAGTAAAGGTAGTGTTTGCTCTGTTGACTTTGATTAATACTAATTTGATATCTTTATATTTTAAAAACATTATCTAATAAAGTTATTATCAAACAATTTGTTGTGTTTGATTAAATTTTTTATGACAAATTAAATGACAATTCGACATTAAAAATATGTGTATTATGAACGTAGTTGATGTTGAAGTAAAGTTACTCAAAGTTTGTGCACTCGGCTCAAACTAAAACACAAACCGGAGCACAACTAGTTAAGGTTGGCAATTATTTACTAAATAAAAAATTGGGAACATTATAAAAAGTTTTTTTTCTGCCAATTGTTTAACGACAAAGTATATATTTATTACACAACAAATAAACATAACTTTAATAAAATGATAAAATCATCTTTATTTTTAAATATAACTGCCAGAATTTTAATCTATCTTAGCACCACTTTTCTTCACGCTAGGATTTTAAGGACACTCAAAATTTCATAGGTAGTATTCGTGATCAGGAGAACGACACGACAGTCACTACACACGACGATGCCACGACATGAGTGACAAGAGGCGAAAGGTACAATGCAACGCTCCCAGAAATCAGAGGGCTCTGAAATGATGCTCCTGAAAAAATGTGTTTGCAACGCTACTGTTGCAAAATTGAGAAAAACAATATTTTGACAGCATTAGAAAACGTGCAAATCAATTAAATCAGACCAAATAAAAAGGTTTAGCTTGCTTGTGTTCAAACTACAGGCCTATTTCTCTCATTTCAAATTGTTCAAAAGTAATAGAAAGCATAATTTTTGACTCTGTAATTAAATACTTAAATGATAACAAGTTACTCTCCAAAGAACAGTTTGATTTTCTCAGCAAAAAATCAGTCGGACTTCAACTTTTATCAACTCTACAAGAATGGATTTCAGCGTTAGATAATAAAAAATCGGTCGATGTTGTGTACATTGATTTTGCAATAGGCCTTCGAGACTGTTAGCCATGAGAAACTCTTATTAAAACTTAAAGTTTATGGTATTGGTTATGAACTTTATAGCTGGATAAAAGATTTTCTTTCTAACCGCAGACAGTGCATAATAATCGAAGACTGCAAGTCTGATTTCACTTGTGTTACAAGCGGAGTTCCTCAAGGCAGTGTCCTCGGCCCTTTGCTTTTTCTCTTGTACATTAATGATCTACCTGACTGTTTGAAAAACAATACCCGCGTCAAACTTTTTGTTGACGACGCCAAATCGTACGAAACAATCGAAAACTCTCTATCGTTTATTGAATTTCAGTCGGACTTAAACAATTTTTCCGAATGGGCGGACACATGGCAACTTAAGATTGCTTTGCAAAAATGTAATGTCCTTTATTTAGGTAGGAATAATTTCAGTTATTCTTACCATCTAAGCAATATAACCATTGATAATGCGAATTCTGTAAAAGATCTTGGCATATACATCACTAACGACTTAAAATCTTCTCTTCACTGCTCTACTATCACAAGAAAAGCTCATCGAATAGTTTCTTTGATTTTTCGTGCTTTCACGTCAAACGACAGAAATTTGTTTCTAAAAGCGTATCGCACTTACGTTTTACCTATTTTGGATTTTGAATCTGTAGTTTCGTCACCTTATTTAATAAAAGATAAGCGTAAAATCGAACATGTTTAAAGGCATTTTACCAGACATTTATTTGCTCGTTGCGGTCTCCAAAAAACTACCTATAAAAATCGCTTAATCGAACTTAAGTTTGATAGTTTAGAACTGAGAAGACTTAAAACAAATCTCTGTATGTGTTTCAAAATTATCCTTGGTTTTGTCGATACCGATATGCAAAAATTTTTTGTAGCTTCAACTGAAAAGAGAACACGTAACAATGGCTATAAACTAGAACTTAAAAAATTTCGCTTAGATGTAGCCAAATACGTTTTTAGTAAACGCGTTATCACTTTTTGGAACAAACATCCAAGTGAGATTGTCCTTTCAAATTCCATTAGCTCATTTAGATTTAAGCTTAATAAACATTTTTTTTGTAACTAAATTAGTTTTATTTTTTTGGTTTATTTCTTGGGTTCAATAAGATTTCTGTGTTTTATTTTTATTTGACTGTTTTAACGGCTCACGTCAGCAGTAATTTTTCTATTTCCTGTGCAGCTGTGTTTATTGATCGATGTACTGCATTTTGTATTATTGTATTTACACCGTATGTATGTATTTCTTTCTAATAAACTAAACTACTACTACTACTACAAATAAAATAGACAAAACGGTATAAAGATTTTACTATCTTAAGTTACATAATTTGGAATACATTTTTATTCATTTTGTTGTACTTTTTAAAGGTAAATTTTTGTTTTGATTCGAAGTTTAGAATTCGATAAAACAAGCTAAAACAGTTTTATTTAACGACTAACATACTTTAGTTACCTTTTAATGCAACACAAGACTGTTTACATTTAACAGAATAAATTATAATGCCGTAAATGCTATGAATTTACATATATTTAGTAAAATATTATATAATTTTACAAAGGTTAACCAATCGTTCACTGATCATTAATACGAGTAAAAAGCCGATTTCCAATATTGCGGCGTGGATATAGAAAGGTGTACAAAAGAAATACCTTCTACAAAATACTTTGTAGATTTTTTAGGAAAATAAAATTCTTTGAACGGTTTCCCAGTTCGAAGCGTTTACTGGAATCTAGAAGATTACATTACTGGTTTTGCGGTAAGTTTTCTAATGTTGGAAAATTTTGGATTTTTTTCACTGCAGTTCCTTTCTTTGTGTATTCCCAAAACCAGTAAGATGACTGAGTGGGTAAATGTTTATTCCACACAGGTATGTAAATATAATAATACGATGCACACTTACGTAGAGAAGATGAAACACAAGAAGTATAAAATAGTTAAAGTAGTTCTGTCTATGTGTCGTTGTGGTTGTGGCACAGTGGCAGAACACACAATTGCTTACTGAAGGTCCTTGGATCGAGTTTCGACTGAGATAACCTACACTGTGATGATGTTAATATTTAATAATATTGATGTGTGTAGTATTTGGTTGTACAGTTAGTACTGAGTAACATCGGCCTTGCGTATCTTGTTTAATGCGAAACAAATAAACAATAAACTACAACTATTAAGAAAAAATAAATCGAAAATATAAAAAAATAGATATTAAATATCTACAGAACTTCAGATAAATTTAAGTTGTAGCTAGAAAAAACAAACAACAAAAAATAACTTATAGCAACAATGAATTTATGAAAGAATTAAATTGGTTTATATTTGAAAATAAAATAGCTGTTTTCGGCAATTTGTTCACGCACAGAAAAGAATATTTTCGTAAATCAAGTCTTGGTTTTTCAGGATATAACTTTAAATATAGCTTATAGGATATAGCTTTAAACTTAAAACAAAAACAAGGCGATTAAACTGAACTGATTTGATGGTACGGGATTTTGGTGTTGTGAGCAGGAACGTGGAGCTCTTGGAAAGTTTTTGGGACCTTGAATCCGCGAAAATAAAAACTTGGAGCGGAAACTAAAAAAAATGGTTTGGTATTATAGGCAAATAAAATCTAGCTGACTGCGAAAATTGCAGTATTGATTCGACTATTTAAAAACAAAGCCATTCAAAATTTTTAACGAAATCCGTTTAATAATAAAGATCAAAACCCGTATTTTAATAATTATTTATCAATTTACTTAATTTAAAACCCAAATGCAAATTTTTAAAGGGATAAAGATGGTTAATTCTAGTGTATTTTGTAAAAAGGTGGAATTAAAAAAAATTCTGCTTTCTTATTTGTTTTTTTAAAAAAAACGTCATTACCGCACAATTTTAATTGGTCCCCTCATGTCTGCATTCTAATTTTCAACGTCAGCCAGATATAATTCAACCATAGGTTTAGAGTTTGTTTAGGCAAAGGGATAGGTTTCAGTAAGTTCACACTTTCGGCTCGAAGTTCTCTATTTCCCCTAACCAAATTAGCTCAAAGTGCTCAAAAAATTTTGTAACAAAAACAGCAAAAACTTTCGTAACGGAGTATTAAGTTACTAGTATTCCCAAATTACGTTCTAACTTATTCTATTCCCAATTTTAGGACTATTTTTAGAGTTTTTGTAGCTGGTGTTAATATACGAAATCAAAAATGCAGTAAAAAAAATAAATTTTCATAGCTTTGTAGGCTTCTTTCGTGTCAATTTAAGAATAATTTTGTCTCTCAAATAATTTTATTTATCGTCTAGGAATAAACAAAAAAAATTGATTATGAATAGTTATATCACTGACGATTAAAGACAATCTAAAAGTCCTATTTGGTAAATTTGCACAAATTTTTAAAATTTTCACGCCGTTACAAAGATTGTTTTTCTCAAAAACATGTAGTGACATAAATCAATTCGAGTACCAGTATATTTTGTTACTTCTTGATTTTTTGCCACTACCATAGTACCAGTATTTTATCAAACCGGAATTTTAATACAGTACAGTATCAATATTTTTGTTTTGTTTTTTGTTGAATTTTTTAATGCAGTACAGTAGTACCATAGTATTGTACTAGAACTAAAATAAGTGGTACGGGACACTGGAGGGGTTCGAGTACCAGTAATACTCTAACAACACTAAGTGTTGTAGCAGTACCGCTGTATTGATAAGAAAATACAGGTAGTGGTATATATACTGGAAAAAAATCAAGAAATAAAAAAAGTACTGGTTATTTTAGTAATGTTTTTAGGCTTCAATATTATGCTCCGGCCGCATCTAAAACGCAAGGAGCTTCGAAGTTGCACTCCTTAAGAAAGCAATTTTGAACTAATTTATGAAACATCTCGTAATTAGTGATGTTCCCCGGAGCTCCGAAACAACCCCCGAGCTCCGGAGCTCCGTTCTATTTTTATACTAAGTTTGTGAATAATTAAAGAGTAATGGCATTAATTATTTTGTTAAAATTTTTTTGTAAACTAAATTTTTTCCAAAATTTATTTTAAACAATAAACATAGTCCTACAAATAAAGCTAGAGTCGTTTAAAATGTATTTCAAGCTTAAATAAGTTTCAAATCGCTCATTTAAGGGAACTCCGGAACTCCCTCCGCTTTAGGTGGCCGGAGCTCCAGAGCGTGATATTGGAAGCGGAGCTCCCTCCGCTTTAGGTGGCCGGAGCTCCAGAGCGTGATATTGGAAGGTAGGAACATCAGTAATTGTAATTTTGTCTGATGAACGATATTAAACTGCCAAATTACTTCAATAGAAAAAAATTTATTAGTTTTTTTAGTTATTTGTACAAAATTTAATATGTGTGCGTTTATAGTTTCCCCTTATTGAACCAGATTTCGAGTTTTTGCAAGCCATATTATTGTTCTATACTTTTTGAACCTATAAGGCGAAATATATAAAGCAATGTACATTTTTAAATTTTAAGTACATTGTCTAAATATATTAACATCCGTTTGTTCGAGTATCTGAAAACCTAAAATAAATATATTATTCTCGTTTTCTTCTTCAGTTAGAACATCAAGAATGAAATACAGTATGTTAAAACATTGTTGAATATATCATGCTAACCAAACCATATCCATGCCATTTGTTCTTGACGACGATCGTAGAATTAAGTTTAAGCTATTGTTTAATTTAGTTTAAGCTATTGTTTGCTTCAAATTTAGTAATTATTCTAAACTAAGCATTTAAGAAATCAGATCAGCAAGAACATTTGTACAACCATAACCCAGTAAGGACGGAATGCCTGAATTGGAAAAAACGGTTTTTACCTGCCTCCATCGGAAATTTTGCTCTCTCCTATCTGCCTCCAAGGCAGTTTTAGCTGCCTCCTACCTGCCTCCGATGCAAATTTACCTGCCTCCACCCTGCCTTCATGCTGCCTCCGAGGCAGTTTTACCTGCCTCCAGTCTTCAAGGGGCAGGTTCGAGAGCTGTCCTTACCGGGATAATGTACAGAGCGTGGTGTTGAAATCCAGAATGCTGGTTCTACTAAGACGAGAATAGCCAGATACATTAAAAGAGCTCAATATAATCCTATGAATGAGTATAGGAATAATGAATATAATATAATGAATCCTATAGGCGTACTTCCTACTCTTTTTGCGTTAAATTGCCAGTGTTTTCTGGAACAGAAACGCCAATAATACTGAATAATAATACTTATTTTTTTAAGCGGAATGAAAACGGGAATTTTCAATAAAATACTATTAAATAAAAATATCTAGGTAAACCCCCTAATGAACAATCTAAACGTTATTTCCTCAAAAAAAAAACCTCACGCGAAACCGAAAATCAAGCTAAACTTTGAGATCTTTTTATTTAATGGCGTGGTTTAAAAAACGAATTCACCAATCACGCCAATCTCAGTCGCGCTTCTGCAAAGAGAACACCGCACATCCGGTCTGGAACACAATTAAATGAGCAAATAATTTAGTTAATTTAGACTATATGCAGGAACATACGTAAAGTAAGTGAAAAAGTTAACACCGTTAATTCTAAAACCTGCGATCTGGACGGATTCACCAATTTAAACAATACCCTAGATTAGAACCAACGATAAACAAGTTGTCCGAATTAGGAAGAGATACAGAACCAACCTTCAACACTTTCGCTCACATTCGACGACCAACTTTTACGTTTTTACACTAAAAATCGCAAACACCTTAGGAGGAAATTTCTGGGTTTTTTAAAATTGTAGCGGTTAATTTCCTTGCAGATCCAATGCACGCCTTGTAAAATGCAATTGTAAAACCAAACTTTGCTTTACTATGTTTTATGTTTATTGAAAAAAAGTGATTTCAAAGCACCTGGTTTACAAAATATACACAAATAAACTAACGGATAAATTGTACAAACAAAATCTTCCAACAAAACAGTAATGCCTTTGGAGGATGTACCTCTAGGGAACATGAATATCACTAGTAAATACAAACATTGCTCAAACACAATTGGGTCCCAATTATTGGTGCATAATTCTATAACTTTCGCACTTTCCGCTCTAATTTAAGAGTATTATGGCTTGATTGGGACGCGCCTTAATTAGGGCATATCGCGATTGTGGCTACTACTAGCCCTTAATTAAGCTACACTTATCAAAAATAAAAAAACCCTTAATTAAATTATCCGAACACCTGTTTTAGGGAGTGCCTCATGCCCCAGTTGTGGCCCTAAATGTGTCTGACTGAACAATGCGTGTAATGTAATGTAGTATATTTTTGATTATAATTAACATTTATTTACATTGTAATTTAAGAAAAATCATTGTCATATTCCCATAATGCTACGCAAGCAATAGTTCTGAATAAGGGTTTTTAGCGTGGGAAGAGGGTACAATAAAAATCAGCCCGAATGCTATAGCGAAAATTGAAAAACAGCGAGGATTTGTAAATTTCACGATTTCAAATATTTGTGCTTCGTAGGTACGGCGTTACTTGTGAGTTTGGTTTTCACTTTTTAATGTTTTAATTACAGAAAAATACTTCTATTTAAAAGTTTAAAATAGACTTTTTAAAATTATTTTTTTAATTTCGAAGTTTTACAACCAAAAGAAAAAATAAAATCCATGTAGATTTTAAATTAGTTAAAATGACAAGTTTTAACTTTATTTTTCCACATAATTCTTCACGAAAATACTATTTTAGTCATGATTTCTAACTATTGTGAGGTTTAATTGAAAACCCATTTATTTAGCACAAACTGATATATAAAAGCACTTTAACATAGTAAAACATATGTTAAAGTGTAGAAATTTTTGTTAAGTATAGGTTTAAACAAACTAAAGAAACTAAAAAAAATAGTTTTTATTTTCTTATTTTTGTACGCTTCTGCTTACAATAAAAAACGCTTATTTACAACAACTAGTCTATTATATTAATTACATATTAATCAAGGGCGTAGCCAGGATTCCGGAGGGGGGTTGTACTCCATACAAATTTTTCGAAAGGGGGGTTGTAGGGGTTGTACTCCAAATTTTTAAAATACCGTAAAAATACATTAAAAAAGGGTAAAATTTTTTTGCGCTTCGCGCTAAGTAAATTTTTTTGCTGTTATTTGCAATTGTTTTTTCAAGTTAAGCTTCAAAAATTTTAGGTTTAAAAAGGAATAATATTAAAAATCGTGCGACAGCCATAGGTGTTTTATGGGGGGACAGAGGGGTCCACACCCCCTAGAGCCAAAATTTTGGACCCCCCCCTAGAAAAAAATCCAAGGCCCCCTTCTCCCCCCCCCAAAGCTCGGGAGCGGTCCGGCCTGACCCCCCCCCTTAGCGAGGCTGACCCCTCTCCCCTCCCTTATCGACCAATTTGGAAGTATATTTTTTATTTATTGTCAAAAACACGGTTTTTTAGTTAAAAACAGTGTTTAAATACACTTTTTAGGCCTAAATAGGCAGTTTTAGCACATAAAATTCAATATTAGACCTAAAAACACTTAAATTATCGAGTTAAAAAAATTTTGTTAAAAAAAGCCAGGGGGGTCCGGACCTCGTGGAGCCCTCCCCCTAAAAAATTTTGGCCCTCTACCCAGGGGTGAACCCCCCATAGCAGACCCGACCAAAAACACCTTTGGCGATAGCACGAAAAAATTTTCAAAAATTGTTTTTGAAATTCATCACAAACATCATTTAAAAGTTATAAAAATGTATATAAATGTCGAGCGCTGAGAGGAGCGAAGCGCGAGAAAATTTTTAAAAATTGTTTTCTTGGGTCCCCAAATTTTTACCTTCGCCAGCCCAAGAGAAGGGGGGGCGGGTTACAACCATACATGGGCAAGTTGGTCCGGAGTGGGGGGGGTTAAACTCCAAATTAGGGGGGGGGGGTTAAAATCCGAGAAACGCAAAATACCCATATCGTTTTTTTTTTCTGGAGTGCATTTTACCCATATCGTTTTTCGATTTTGAAGGAAAAATAGGTAAAAAACGCTAATTTTAGGTCAAAAAGCCCTTTTTATTGCATTTTTGAGCTTTTTATTGCTTAAAACATTCATTTTGACCTCAAAACTTAAGTTTGGAGGCAGTTAGAAGTCATTTTAAAGACATTTTTTTTCTTCATTTTTCCGAAGTCGGGGGGTTAACCTTTTCTTCCCCCCCCCACTTCTGAGTGGGGGGGTTAAACTAAACCCCCCTTCTCAGAATTGGGGGGTTAACCACTCCCAACCCCCCCCCCTCCGTGCCCATGTATGGTTACAACCCCCATAACCCCCCTGGCTACGCTCTTGATATTAATTACATACAATTACAATAAAAATTGTCGTTGAAACTTATTCTAAAAAATACAATTCAAAATTTTATATTCTCGTAAAAATATTATTAAAAAGTGATAACGAAGGTCAATAATAATAAAGCACAAGACAAAATGTAATCGGTAAGAATAGAGAAATATTGCTTTATGAAGAAGTCTAACGAGACTTGTAGGTTTTGTTTTATAAAGTATTATAATTCTTATCTACTTTATTAAGTCATTATTTTTTATATATTTTAAGGCGCTCACTGATAAGTTAAACATAAAAAGTATGAAAAAAATACACATCAGAATCCAAAACACATAAATTTTCCAGTTATGCTCCCTGAAACTATAAACTAGAACAAATGAACTTTACAGGTGCTGTCTGCGCCACATTATAAATATATTACATTATGTGTTGCAAGCTATATGTTTTATCATCAAACTTGTAAAAAAATTAAAATAGGTCTAAAAATTCTTTTAAATTACTTAAAACATTATTTCAAGGTTTAATAAGCTCAAAATTACTCATTTAAAGGGTGAATCTCCAGAGCTCTCTCTCTCTCCGTTTCAAATGGCTTAGGCTTAGGCTTGTATGATGTTGTATAATATTTGGGGGCAGTAGTACTCTGTGCATAGGATCGAGTAAAAGGTTTATGCGATGCAATTGTATTTCGTTAGCGGGGTTTTCGTTTTGAACGAAGCCATGTTTTTAAACAGTCATATCAGGCCGCGAAGCTCCGGAACTCAATGCTTACATCGGAGCACATTATTGTGGATTATCGTTACTACGGCACATGGGCGTAGCCAGGGGGGTCTAGAGACCCCCCTTTTGGTTCGGCAAAGGGTTAAATTTGGGGTTAGACCCCCTTTTGGGTCGCCAAGGATAAAAATTTGGGGGTTTAAAAAGGCCATTTTTTAAAAATTTTCTCGCGCTTCACTCGGCTCAGCGCTCGATTGATTATATAGTCTCCCCCCTTTCCGAAATCCTGGCTAGGCCCATGCTACGGCAACATCAGCCAGCTATTACAAAATACACGTGACTGTGACTCATTTTATGGTTAATACTGTGTTCTTTTAAATTTAAAATAAGTCACAGTGGCAAAGATACGAATTGTCGCTTACTTTATACGAATTGTGGCTTATTCTGCAGTAACGACGATATTGCCTTTCCCTCCCGACCTTCTTTTATACGATTTTTTGAAATGTTCATAAAACAGGTTAAGAATCTTTCCTATTAATACACATATTTTTTACTTTTATCGCCTATTTCCTATAAGAATACATTAATAGGGCCAGGCAAGGCACCAAGGCTGGTTACAAGTTATTAGAACCAGCGCCTCGTATTTTCTTAGTATCAATCGTGGAATAGACTATTAGTGTTAAAAAGCACGATTTTTAAACAGCAATATCTAAATTGCTTATTTTTTTACACAAATGTTATTATGCTATGTTAAAACAAAAGTAAAAATACATATAAAGTTATTCGTATTACAATGAAAACTTTTAATAATATAATTCCGCATAAATATAAAACCAATCGAAACTAAAAGCAGATGTAAATGAATTGTTTTTACTTTGAAGTTTATTACAAAAACATTCCAAACATTTTTCTTAAAAATTTTTCACACTAACTGTACAGTACTCCCAGTCTAAAAGCGGTAGTAGAAACGATGACGCCGCCACGATGTCTGAAAATACGAAACCGAATAAAGCGAGTCTTAAAATAAAACAAAAATGTGAAGGAAAAATCTTTCTTTGGCTTTTTTAACTTAAAAATAGGCTAATACAGGGCTTGAACCTGTAATCTCCAGCCTCAGTACTTCATTGACTGGCAACTTAAATTGCGCTATCTATCGGTGACTTAAACTTTAAAACTCGCATTAAGGCGGTCGTATTTTCGAAACATCACGACGACGGTAGTTGTTACAGGTATATCTGGCTAAAAATCGCAGTCGTTGGTCAATAGACTGTACAAACTGAAGAGCGGTCGACAAAGTCGCTTTAAAAGTCCGAACAGGTGACACAATATCCACTGAGTCAGTTTTCCCATAAAAAATATACCCGGCAATAGAAAAAAGATTACGAATAAAATCAAGTTGATGGACGGGGTGTAGAGCATAGGCGAGCTTCCTGATTCGTACATGATGACTACGGATTTTTGATTTTTTTTTTAAATATCGATCAGTCGAAAATAAAAGGATCGTTACGTAATCCGAAACCTTTTCTTTTCCATTAATAAAACCGATCCAATTGAAATAAGAATACCAACGAGTGTAGAGCGCAAAAATAAACTTTTCCAGGAAGTGCGGATGAAAGATTAATTATAATAAAATAAAATATAATCGAAAACTGATATTACAGAGAAATCGGTTGAGGTGGTGTTGAAGTATACTGCGGTAAAATCTCTATAAGGGTGCGTTCATAATTATGACAAAACGTCCTTTGGACAAAGTCCAAAGGACGTTTTTACATACGTTTATACGCAGTATTTGTCCTTTGGACAAAGTCCAAAGGACGTTTTTACATACGTTTATACGCTGTATTTGTCCAAAGGACGTTTTGTCATAAGTATGAACGCACCCTAACTGCCAAACCAGCCGTGGCTAATTAATACTGTGCACCGGTTTCTTCTTTAATCAGAAAATAAATCGGGACTTTGTGCCCTGTTTCGGGCAGTGAAATCTGCAATTCTTGCCGGATAAGAAACGTTGCCGCCAATCCGTACAAAAGGCAAGGAATGCCTAAACAAAAGAAATAAGCTTAAATAACCATTTTCACGAATTAATTTAGTAAATCACTCAGAACGGAACGGACTAATACATTAATACAAAATCTATTTATTACAAAATTAATTAGTTAGTTAGGTTTTTTTGGCACCAAAAAATAAATAATTTTCAAATTGTAGCGCGATCGAAGCAGTATTTTCGGAATTACTTATTCACGAATGATATTGGAGTTTGATTCGTGAGTGTTGCTTTTTAAACACTGAACGCGATTAAAATTCTGAAATACCCAACAATTTAAAACGAATAGAATTTGAATTCTAGAATATTGGGCAGTGTAGAATCAACTTTTGGCCGTGACCTTTTTCTAGTAGTGAAAAGTTATTTTAAAGCCGGGAATCGAAATTCCAAATTAAAAAAAAAAACAGGTTAAGCGTGACTTTCGCGTCGACAGTTTTAAAATTTTGGGTGGTGTGTGGTAAAGCACATATGAAACTCACCGAAATTTAAAATTTTTAACACGCGAAAAAATCGATTTTCCAACGTTAAATCTGAGAGTTGTCTTTTCGTGCAGTGATATTTGATAAAAGGATAGCAGCCCGTTCGCAAAATCTGATAGTTTACCCCGTCTACCGGAAAATTAAAGTGGGAGTCCGCGAAGTTGTCGTCCTAAAAACAAAACCAAAAAAGAGGTTAGGATTTTACATCGGCAAAAGTTTTCGGGGTTCCTACCGCTATCAATTTTTTTATTATTATTTTAAACTCCCCTCCTAGCCCATACGCCATACTTATACATAAGCATGCGGGTATCCGGACTTATAGAAATCTGAAGATTCGAAACGGCAACTAGGGTAGTGCATTTAATTTCGGCACTTTTCCCAATTGGGCATTTTTGATTTTGAACTATATCTTTGGTAATCCTGGATGGAATACGACGTTTGATAGCTCAAATGAGAGCTAATTATATGTAGATGACTGTCGTGAGCTTTTTATTTGTTATGTTATGATATTTTTATGTGAAATTATGTGGTTTATAAAAAATAAATTTCTTACTCGTTTTTAGAACATGGGCATTTCATGATTAAGCAATAAATTGGTTTAAAAATTAAACTGTCCTGGTAAAATTTTGTCTATTTTCCGAATTTTTAGTCCCCGTGTTTCTACGTTGCGTCTGTGGTGAGCAATCGTTATAAAATAAAATAGTGTAATTCAGTGGCGTGCCCAGGATTTCATTTCGGGGAGGGGCGGCCTGGAGGGGTAAATACTAACCCTGAAGGGGGGGGGGTCTGGAGGGAAGCAGCCCCCCAGATATGGGGGGTCTGGGGGGCGAGAGCCCCCCAGCGGGGTCAAGGGGCAGAGCCCCTTGTCAGGGGGGTCCGGGGGGCAGAATGCCCCCCGGGGGAGAAAATTTTTAATTTAAGGCGCTAAAATACACTAGAAATTTTAATTCCAGATGATAATTAAAACAAAATTTAAGTTTATTTTTATTCCTATCCATTTAAAACATGTGTTTAAAACGTTAATAAAAGGTTAATAGTGTTTTTAGTAGTTTTATTTAACATGTATGCCTTAAATATTGAGCGGCAAAATCGATGGAAATGGAAAAACTGAGATAAATTGTCAATTTAAACTACCCACGAAGCGGGGAAAATTTGGTTTTTTGACTATTAATATGCTTTTCGAAGGCATCAGGAAAGTTTCTGTATTAATATTTAAGAAAAAAAATTTTCTCTCCCAAAATTCAAAAAACGTAAGGGTCCCCCCTTACAAAAAAATCCGGCTTCGCCGGATTTCGGGGGGGGGGGGGGCGGGCCGCCCCCCCCCCCCCCCCCCCCCCCTGGGCACGCCACTGGTGTAATTTCGGCACTCATATGCTGTAGGTAAAAACGGATTGAATTAAGTGGTCGGGTGTTAAATTGTAGTTGTAAATAGTTAAAAGACAACGTTGAAATGTGTAGGGGTCATAGCACTGCACTTAAACTCGATTAAGAGGGTCCTTTTAAAAAGTGCCGAAATTAAATGCACTTTTTTCCCAAATTTTGCTCATTTTGATACCATTTGGCATTTTAGCTGTAACTTTTTGCCAGTTACACTTTGAACAACAAGTAGATACTAAAATTAAAGAAAACTGTCTGAAGATAATGATAAGCTTTTAAATTTTGAAAATGATGATTTTTTTGACTGAGAAACAATCGATTTTTGTAAAGTGCCAAAATTAAATACACATATTTAATTTCGGCAATTTTCCATTTTTTTAAAAATTGATTTAATTAAGAAAAAAAAATACTTTCGTACAGTGAAACATTTGTGACGCAACGCAGTATTGTGAAAGCTTCAAAATGAGCTATCAAACATGAAAATCGGGTCATACAGTAAAAAGTTACATCAAAAAAACAAAAAAATGCCGAAATTAAATGCACTACCCTAAATTATGTTTTTCTAATTTAAATACAACCCTCCTTCTTAAAATTCGGCTGATTGATAAATTACTTTTCCTTGTCCATGTATTCTCGTGCCTATCCCTTCATAAAAATCTCGAACTAAATCTTTTGTGTCGACCCGTATTTCACATAGATTTTGTGTTATTTGCTTACTTATTTTGCGTTAATTGTGTTATTAAGTCAAAATGCTTATCCTGGGTTTCATCTTTCTTGAAGGCGCAGACAAAACAAAAATAAACTACCTACCGCTACCTACCTTGTACAGTACAGATAGAATTAAACGTTTGTCTTTGATTTCCATGATTTTTTTAGAACCTTACCCCATCCCTCCAATAGCCCACAAATTTTTTTCCGTCAAAATATTTCCAGTGGTTCAGGAGATATGAACCTCCAAAAATGGGCGTTTTTTTGATAATTCTGTACTTAAAAGATTGTTCAATAAGTACTAAAAAATAGAACCAGTACTAAAAATGATAAAAATGAAGTATTTAAGGGATACTACCTTCCCAATTTTTTTCTCGGGTATACTCCCCTAAATTCGGAAAGCTCTTAACTTATATATAAATGATAATTTTATTTTACCTGTATATCCTTGTAACGAATAAAATAGGAGGTCCAAGCGGGAAGTTGCTGGTTTCGTAAATGAGCTCTGCACACATCAGAAGCTAACGGTCTATTTTTGTACGCTTTTCCACTTCTTAGCGAAAGTTCTAATAACCGCTTAAGCATACACTTTAGGCTTTTAATACAAAAGGCAAGAACAGTTCAGCCTATAAAATTTTGAAATGTACGCCTTCATTTCTAAAAATGTCTTTACTAACGAGGGAAAATTTTCAAAAGTTTTTTTAAAAAACTCACGAATCAACCCACCCCCTCCCCTAGATTTTTGTCGTAAAAAAGGAAGCAACCTTTCCGATCTCTTTTGGATTTTCATAGTAAAAAAATTTTAGCCATCAAAGAAATGTTTAATGATACGTATATTACCCAAATTTTTTTATAATCTGCCTGTAGAACCTTTTTTCCGAAAGGAGCCTTAAAATTCAAAAGCCAGAAAGGGCTGGATTCCCACCCCTCCCAAAATATTGAATTCTAGGAGTGTTTTAAATTTTTAACAATAAAATTTATAATTTTAAAGTAAAAAAACTGATGTTTTTCAATAATCTTTTAAACACAAAACAGAATCGAACAAAATACAATTCACAAACCAAGCGATATTCTGTGTACTAAAAACCGACGCGCAAGAGAAACGAATTCCCCGCTTGCGCTTTGTGCTATTTTATAAGTGCGTTGTGCGAATAGCGGGCGTTTTATCGATTGAAAAAAAGAATAAAATCTTAGCTGGCCCGGAAGAAAGATTCGGAGGCAGCGTAAAATTACAGGGATTGCTTAGTATATCTTATACTGCAATAAAATTATGATATTTTATTCTTGTTTATTAAGAATTATATTTGGCTTTTAGCTGTGGATTTCAATCCCTCGCAACCTACCTGGATAGTACCAGTCATTGGATTTGAGAAGGATCCACACTCAGTACTGCTGAATTCACAATCCACAATATAGACTAGTTCGGAATAAGGGTTTTTTAGTGTTGGAAAAAGGGTACAATAAGTACTAGCGCCAATCATATGTAGAAGGAAAATTGAGAAACAGCAAGCGACTAAAGTTAAACTCCTTCAGGGTGAAATTCAGGGCGTAACCGCTTGGCGTCAGGAAGAAATAAAGAATTAACGCTTGAGAATAAAAATAATAAAAAAAGTTTTTTGAGATGATGTAACCAATTATTATTAAATTGCGTCAGGTGTTTCCCTTCACGTGATATTTTCTTGAAGAACGAGTGGTTACTTTACCACCAAGTCATTTTCACCCTGATAGAATTCATCTTTAGTACATTTTACAGTTTAAAATATTTCAAATATTTATTGGTTCAAAATCTCGACCCCTTCTCTTCAAAATTTTTAAATACTTTTTAAATATTGCAAAATCAAAAACAGTTTTTGGGGATTTTTAGTTTTTTGCCGCTTCGTAGGTACGGAGCTGCTGGCGCGCTTGGTTCCCAGTTTTTTAATGTTTCAATTACAAAAAATGCTTAATTTAAAAGTTTGGAATGGACTTTTTTAAAATTAATTTTTAAATTTTTAATAGTTTTACACGCAAAACATTTAAAAAAAACCTATGTAGCTTTAAAATTAGTTTAAAAGCACAAATTTTATTTTTATTTTTACTAATTTGAAATCACTGTTCAGGAAAATACTATTTTAGTGGTGATTTTAAAGTATTGTGATGTTTAATTAAAAAACAAAAATTTCTTTAGCACAAACTGATATATTACAGCACTTCAATGTAGGGAAACATATCATCGTCCATCGTGTAGCAAATTTTATGAAGTATAGGTTTAAACTTAAGAAACTAAGAAAGCTAAGATTTTTTCAAATTTTATTTTTATATTTTTTACCTTTTCTCGTACAGTAAAAGACGCTTATTCCGAATTAGTCTATTGTACTATTTTGAACCACAAATATTGCTTCAAAACATTTGGTTTTATAAGAATGCAATTTAAACGGATGCATGTAAATCCATTGTTGGAGAATTTGCCACCTCAATAATCCAAATATTGCCACATCGAGCCAAAAGAGACAGTAAAAATATGCGTTTACAAATTGAGCATTTACAAATCAACTAAGCGGTAGCACTGGTTTGTACATAAGCGAATTCTTTATTTTACAACAAGTTTGACTTTATCTGTTTATAGCAACGAAACGTGCGTACGTTGCACGCTCGTCGGTAGTTTAAAAACTGCCGTTTTTTTAATTTTAAAGTGCGGGTCCGCCAAAGGGTTATGTCAAGTATTTATTTTTTAACTTTTTAAGATCATAAAATTACAATAATAGCAAATACAGAGCAAAATAATAAAGACCAAAATATCATATATTTAGAAAAAAAATTATTTACACCATTTCTACACACGGACTATAAAAATCATTGCAAAAATTACGGGGAAAGGATCAATTCGTTTGAATTTTTCTTTGCCCCTAGACCTACTCACAGCCGTAAAACAATTAAGCAAACAAAATTTTAACTTATCAAATATAAAACCAAAATCAAATTTAAAACTATGAAAATTTTCAGACAGGTTTCAAAAACTATGTATTAATTGATCGATCAAAAATATAAAAAAACAATTCTGAATACCTTTTTTTGCTGTTTTTAAAATTTTTCAGCTATTAAAAAACAGAAATCTGTCTAAAAACAAATCAATGGTTTTAAACAAACTCAAAATAAGCAATCTAATAATCTTATTTATCTGCAACATAAATAAACTAATAACTTGAAAACATTCTAATATTAGATATTTTTTAATACCCGTTATATGGCAAGACAAACTACGAATTTGCTTTTGCCTTGACACAAAATATTATATTAAGGGCAATGTCTTGTGATAACTTTGTCTGGCATAGTGAAATTAAGCTGACAAAAACCTGAGGTAACTTATTAATAATTTAATTAAACTTTAAAAAGTTTAAGGCATTTTAAAAATATTGTTATAGTTTTAGAATTTAAAAATTATTACTTCATTGTTGGTATCGTTAAATCCTAAACTAAAGTTTAAATAACATTTTCTTTAATAATATGACACTTACAGTAGAGAGCATCTTGAGAGAAAAAAAGGCTATAAAACATGCACATTGAAGGACACTAAAACCAAAAATATATAATATACCGAAAAATGTGCAACTCCCATATAAAAAAGTACAGAAAAGGTGGCCTTTATAATGAGCCTCTCCATTTAAATGACACTCTCCACTATAATGGCATAGTAGCCATTTTAATTCGGCGAGTTAAAATGGAGAGGAAGCTATTATAATAGCCATTTATTGACTTAATTTCACTCATATATACTCACAAGTCTAATACTGTCCGGGCCGCACGAGTTTCTGCGTGTTGGACAGTATTAAACCAACACAGGGAAACTCGTTCGGCCCAGACAGTATTAGACTTGTGAGTATATATGAGTGAAATTAAGTCAATAAATGGCTATTATAATAGCTTCCTCTCCATTTTAACTCGCCGAATTAAAATGGCTACTATGCCATTATAGTGGAGAGTGTCATTTAAATGGAGAGGCTCATTATAAAGGCCACCTTTTCTGTACTTTTTTTATATAGGAGTTGCACATTTTTCGGTATATTATATATTTTTGCTAAAACTAGCTATTTTTATTATAATTTTTTTCATATATATCAGAATTAGAGGTACGATTCAGTGAACGATCTGGTTTTTAATTTGTCATTTTTCTATAATTGCCGTTCACAAAGCGAAAAATGTTGGGATAAAAAAACTTGGATTAATTTGAGATTTGACATAAAATAATTTCCATTGAGCTTTGGGACCTTTGATCCCCAAAATCACAAAAAAATGTAGGTATATCTTTTTAAAATTTTTTTACGAGTTGAAAATTTTCAAAATGGTATAAATTGTGTCAATATACATTTTTTATGGACCAATTCAAATGAAAAACCAACTTTTTGTTCTTTTGAACGGCAATATTTCTGCGAGATTTAAACGTCTCTGAATAATTTAAATACTTTTGAAAAACTGCAACACACGAAATGTTTTAAAATTTAAGAATTAACTGGTGAAAAATGAATAATCAAAAACCAGATATTTACCGGATCTTTAATTGATAATGCCTTTTCTGGTGTCCAAGAAAAATAGTATCAGGAAACATACATCGCTTTTTACAAATATAACGCATCAAACTGGCATTAAAGTTAACATAAAACGAAAACTTGATGTCAAACATTTATAAAGGCGACATACTATTTGCAATAATGCTCTTACAGTTTCCTAGTCAGAAATTTATTATGAATATCAATTTTGTTGTTTTTTTTTAAAGTAAACTTATAACGTTTTTCTCAAAGTTGAAACATGTCATAAAAACAATAGTACTTATTTGTTCATCACAGTCATAATCCCTCATTTGGCTGTATTAGTGACGATGATATAAGCAAAAAAAACCCTTATGAATATCATTTCAGATTAGGTTAACTTTAGCGTAAGAACAATATTTTAAACGAAGTTTTCTCGCAAAACTGAAAGCAATACAGAAATTTGTACTTATTGTACGGATGTACTATTCATCCGTTGATATTAACGGAATGCTAAGAGATCTACTTCTTCTTGAGAAGTTGAGTGAGTTGTTAAAAGTTTTGAAATGGAAAAAATGCTATGCATTGGTCTAAAATAAATTTTATATAGATAACAGAGAAAACTGCCATATCTTATGTTCCCGTCAATTTGAACAAAAACTTTTTAGCAGACAAAAAAGTAATTATTTTAAAAAAATTAGATTTTTAGCAGTAAATTTCCAGTCTAGTCAATAAATTTTTGTTATCGACCCTATCAAAATTATTTATGAGTGCCTTTAAAAGTGAAATAAATCGAAATTTTAAAAAATATATCATTTCTAATTCCACTGGAGAAATCAAAAATATATTGTTTTTTTATGCTTATTGTCAGCTATTCCAATAAAGTTATATGTCGAGTCGTTTAAACGCAAATTCACGGGAAAATAAAACTAAATAAAAACAAAATAACAGTGAGCCAAATAACAATAACGCAACAAGAGAGAAAAGTCTTTGGGAATGCACATAACTGATACAAAAATTCACTTTTCCAATCGCTCAAACGGTATTTTAAATCAATAAATTAAGTTTGCTTTACCGTAATTTTAAACAAATTGCCAATTTTACTACAACTGTTCTCTGATAAAAACTTTTAGCTTGTCAAATTTAGTTGGAACATTTCAGGTAAGAAATTTCACCGTTTACACGATGGACTGTTTTTTACAATAAAAAGTCATCTATTTAAACTCAGTGATTTAAAAACCGCGATCCCTCCAACGTACATACGTATGTAATCAAAACTCATATGCGTAGGTGTGTTAATGCCTGAGGGGAGCCAAATATTAAATCAAACCAACAAAACTGAATAATTTAGCAATAATTATATTTATACTTATACATATATACTTATTAATATTAACATAGTGGCGATTCCCAATTACGTGCACAATGTTCAACCGGGACTAAGACAGCTTCTTCCGAAACGAAGTTTTGAGCGCTCAGCGCTCGCACCAGGATTGACAAGATAAGGTCACGTGTTGTTCCGAAGCCACGCCTGTGACGTCACTTAGCCACGCCTTCGCTTTCGTCACGTGAAGTCAATTCGGCGCTGCTATTTGTCGGCAGCATCAGGCGGGCTGGGCGCAGTTCCTTCCCCTCCAAAATACCCACGCCAATAGTCCTAGGCCGCTAAATATACGCCCTCTTAACCTTGTAATCCTTCGGGAGCGTCCCGTTATTCAGCGTGTACAAGTTCTTCTCCGCCTTCAGACTCGCGTCCGGTATGGACAGGACCAAATTAATCCCTCCCCCGTCGCTGCCCAGTTGTTGTTTCCCCTCGGGGCCCAATTTTCCCCCGGGGGGCGGGGACACGGGGGCGATCCCGCCCCCGTGGGAGTAGGCGTCCAAGTGGCGCAGTGCGCCGCCGTCGTGCCGGGTGAGGCGCGCCCGGCCCATGCTGTGAGCGTCGTAATCGCTACTGCCCACGCTGCTGGCGCTACCGTCCGAAGCCCCACGCCACCGGGAGAGCCGGTACCCTGCCACGAAACCCAGGCTGGCGGCCAACGCCACCGTCACAACCACGGCGATGGCCATGGACTCCGCGCTGTATATAGACGGGGACTCCGGGCTCGCCGTCTGCTGCGGATACAGTTCTGAAACCAAATAATAAATGAGTAATTTAAAAAAAACTTTATTAATCGTACAAGTTTTCACTTTAGTTATAACTATTTCACAAACTAAAATAAAGTTTGATCCCTTTTTTTGATTTAAAATATAATGTGAAGTTTTAAATTGAGAACTTTAAAACGACTAAAAAACTAATTTGTTTTTTGCTACCTTTAGGGCTTCGTGTAATTATTGTTATCTCGCTGCGTTTGAAAAATCGTGAATCATTTCCACCAAATTAAACAGCAATTTATATTTTAAAGTCAAAACAACTCCCAAAAAATGAGAAAAAAAGATCTAAAACTGGATTTTATTTTTGCCTAAACTTCAAATTAACATTTTATGCGGCCCAAATTAAAAAAAAAAAACAGTTGACAGGAAAAATACGGTATTATGGTAAAACTAGTTTGAAAATCACCGTGATTAATACTTTTCATTTAATCTGCTTACAAAATAAAATTCTATTTTTAATATTAAAATAATTAAAATAATAAAAAAAAACTTTTTTAAAAATCATAAATTAAAACAAAATAACCTACCATTAACAGCGAAAAGTTCTGGTTCGTAGTATTCACCTTCGGGACATCTGGCCGATCTGCCCGTGCTGATACTCTGAATAAAACTACCGGACCACGACCTAAATTAACCAAAAACACCACATTTAAAATAAAATTCGAATACTATCAACTATTGCTAAGCGTTATTTAATAGTTAAATTCATAATTACATATATATTCATAGTAAGATTTAACAACTTATTATGGTTGAATCTGGCTGACGCTGAAAATTAGAATGCAGACATGAGGGGACCAATTAAAATTGTGCGGTAATGACGTTTAAAAAAAAAAACAAATAAGAACGCAGAATTTTTTTTATTCCACCTTTTTACAAAATATACAAAAAATTAACCAACTTTAGCCCTTAAAAGTTTGCATTTGGATTTTAAATTAAGTAAATTGATAAATAATTATTAAAATACGGGTTTTGATCTTTATTATTAAACCGATTTCGTCAAAAATTTTGAATGGTTTTGTTGTTAAGTAGTCGATTCAATACTGTTATTTTCGCGGTCAGCTAGATTTTATTTGCCTATAATTGGTAAAAATCGCATTCATAGGGCGTTATATTTTTGAAACATTAAAACAACGAGAGTAAAAAAACTTCACTCACCCGTCCATGACCGCCACGCATCTTCCTCGCTTCTCGTCCCAGGCGCAGCGCGGGTCCTGCAGCCGTACGCAGGCGCTGCATCCGCTCTGTTCAGCGCAGAACTGGAGCCTCAGGGTCCGGACGGCCCCGTCCGAGACGGCCACGGCCCGACCCGACCCGACCACCTTCAGGTTGACTATCGGCCGCGGAGGGGCGGGAAAGACGGCCACACTCTCAACCAAGACGGAGCGGGCGGCCCGGCCCGACCCGGCGGCGTTGATCAGTTTTAGGATGCGACCGTCCTGGGTACCCAGCAGCACAACCTCCGTCTTGGTGCCGTCGGCCGCCACCACTCCCGACTCCACGGCGATCTGGGTAAGTTGCAATCTAAAAACAAAAAAAATATCATTCAGGTAATCACGTAAACTAAAACCGAAACTAACAATTAGATTTAGACTTACCCACTCCACTCCCCCCCCTGTCAAACCAATTTTAATCAGACTACATTTACCCTAATTTTACAAGTTTGGTGAATATTTTTTGAGAAATTACATTAATTATACTCTGCAGGATTGGAGGGTGAGATAATCAAGGAAATTGACCGACTCAAAGCAATGGTTATTTCGTAAAACGGATGTAGGCAGCCGCCCCCTCATGGCAGGTGTAGTTTGTCCTTTTGACTTGATCAGCAAGGAAATATATATGGAGATCTTTTAAAGGCCGCAAGATCTTTATAACAATATTACTGTAGATCTTTCAAACGTATTTAGTTTAGATTTTTTTCTGAAGCACCACAATCGATTTTAATATGAGAGAAACAAACAAAAACATGCATAAAGTATATAACTTAAAAAATGCTATTAGAGCGCGCTAATTAGATCTCATAATATTATATATATATTATCAGCAATACATAACAAAGAATGTATCACTGTGTATTAAATTTCTTCCCTATCCGTGCATCGCTTTGACAGAAATTTAACCCCCCGGGGGTTAAATTTAACTCCCCGGTCAAATTTGACCCCCCGGGGGATTAAATTTGACCTCCGGGGGTTAACTATGACCCCCGGGGGTCAAATTTAACACCCGGGGGTTCTAATTTGTCCGCCCTTTCTTAAGGCATAAAAAAATCCGCCAAAACAAGCTAAAAAAGAGAAAATAAATGTAAAAACATATAAATATATAAAAATAAGTCCACCATTGACTAAAACTCACAGTTTTATGAAAGAACAACCAGGAATAAAGGTCCTTTCATTGAAGTTTTAAAATTATTTACCAGAAAAAATGCCTAAGTTTAGTTATTTTGAAATCAATCTTATTTATTTGCATTCAATATTTACCTTTTATACCAAAATATTTTAAGAATTAGATTTAAACAAAAATATAGAAATTAAGATTTTAAAATAGGTGTAAACACAATAAACTTAAAAGGAAAGAAATAAAAATAACGCTCGATTAGAAGGGGAATCGAACCTGGGACCTGGCAAAACAAAAACATTTGCCCGAACCACTGGGCTATCGCAGCTCGTAACAATTGGACGCTAAAAACCGTTTAAACTGTGCTTTCTCTCGTAACGAGAATTTCGTCAAAGACGCTTGTTGTGTTCAAGCAATATTTATATTTATGTTACGTGTTTTGTGTAATTTTAAAAAAAATCCTAAAATAATTTTATTCTGCATAAAACTCCAAACAAATTTAGAGTGGTATTTCTTAAAATTTTATTATTTTGTGCTCAGTTTTTAATTAGTTTTTTTAATTTTAAAGAAGATGATGGAAAAAAGTTTATTTAAATCATCTATGAGTTACAATTTTATATTGTCTTTCTTTAAAATACCTAAATCAGAAAGTAATCGACCAGTATAATTTTTTAATGGTTTATTTAATGTGATATTTTTTTCATTTCCTGTCGTTTTCGTGATTTTTTTATTTACCGCCTTTTTTGCGTACCTAGGGTTTTTTTGCGTAACTAGAGGGGGCGGGGTCAAATTCGACCCCCCCGGGGGTTAAATTTCTGTCAAAGCGATACACGGATAGGGAAGAGATTTAATACACAGTGATACATTTTTTGTCATGTATTCTTGATATTATCAAATGATGACTGACAAAATTAAAACTACGAAATGCTCGAAAATAACTAATTATTGCCCAGAGCCAGAACCACCTTATTATTTTTCACGAATATTTTTTTAACACGGAGATTGATATCTAAACAAACAATAGAGTTCCAACTTTAAACAGTTAAACGTTACAGTTTATTTACTTATGTAATATGTTCCTGTTTTTAGATAAAATAAATTAATTAAAAATATAAAAAAAATAAAATAAAATTTTACTTCATTGTGTTGTCCACCAGGAGGGGTTTGTTAAAATAATTTGGGATGTGATCGTACATCAGCGGGTTTCGGCGAACGAAATTCACCACATTCAACGGGGTATCTCGCGAGTCCAGCTTGCACTAAAATATAATAATTATTTATTAATACTAATAATCTAGACTATAGTTTCAGTCGGAAGAGTTTTTTAGCTTTAATTGTTAACGTTCGGTGTGCACGTCCTTTATTGTTACTCGCAAGAATTCACCATAACCATCTACTGCTTTCACTTTTTTAAATTAGTAAGGTGACATTGCTCGGAAGACACATCAATTGTAATTAACTACTCTTTTTTAATAAAGTGGGTGCAAGTAAACTTTTTTAAACTAAATACCTTCACTATGTTTATTATTTCTATTAAATTTAATTAATTTTGTCAAGACTATCTCCAGCCGAAAGCAGATACAGGCTGCCAAATCTTTTGCTCGAAACAAAATTTCACAACAATTCGTTTTTTACTTGTATTTTTCCGGAGTCCTTTTGAGTTGTCTGTGACGTACTAATTAGTTGAAGATGGTACGTGATTTTACATGGCTAACAGACAATATTTAAAAGTTTATTAAAACCATTGTTTCGATGCTTATAAAACACAGCTCTTCGTCAGGGAATTTAACGTAAGTGGGTAAAAACCACTTTAACGTAAGTGTTTACCCACTTACGTTAAATTCCCTGACGAAGAGCTGTGTTTTATCAGCATCGAAACGTTGGTTTTAATAAACTTTTAAATATTGTCTGTTAGCCATGCAAAATCACGTACCATCTTCAACTAATTACTTGTATTTTTAATGTTTCAATAAAACAAAAGACCTATTTCGCCTATTTGCTAAACTAATTGCTAATTGCTAACGCCTAATTGCTAAACTACTATTAACAAAGCTGGAACTAAATTACATGACATAGCCCAAAATAAAATTAATATAAATTGATTATACCTGTCCGGGTCGCTCCTGGAAGGCTGACTCGGCGTCGAACGGCTGCCAGACGGAGTCACTGCGCTCTTGGACGTAGAAATTCCCACGCTCGAACACGCTTTCCACATCCGCCATGTCGAAGGCGCACACGGCCGACATCTGGATGGCGTTCGGCGGGCTGTTGAACACGGCATAGACCAGTTCTCGCCCCTCCGCTGTTTTCACAACGTCGCTGGTGGCTTCTAAAAATTTATTGGCATTTCTAAGGAAATGGTAAAAGTTTACTATTACTTTATTTTATTCAAAATGATAATAGTTTTAGCATTGATTTTTATGTTCGCAAGTGGCATTTATAGTATATAATAAAACGCTTACTAATTGCACTTTGGAAACTTTTACATAAAAGATCACCATATCGCTTCTGCAAATAGAATTAAATTTTTATAATATCAAAAAATGCACATTATTTGTTTTGCTCTGTAAGCAAAAATAAGCTGCACGTTTTTTAGGTATTTTTCACAAAATCCTAATGATATTCTTTGATATTTTTGGCAAAAAAATCACCATATCCATCGTTATTATTAAGCGAAATTCAAATTTTATTTTAAAAAAGTATTTAAAACAGCATATTTGGCGTATAAGCAACAATTACAAAGTTTAAAAATATCAATATTAATTGTCATCATACGAAAAAACCGAATTTAAAAATTAAATTCTAGCACATACGTATTTCGTCGAAAGCCAAAGGCGAATATCCCGGTAGTGAACAATTGAGCCTGGCTTTAAGGAAAGTCGTCCAATCGCTGGTTGACATACCGCCTTGATCTCCTGAAAACAATTCCCAATGTTAAATTAAACACAACACATACCATTATACCCCTCTGATTTCAAAATCTTCGGTAGAAATTTCACAAATAAAAACGTTAATATAATAAAAAAATACTTTAATTTTAAATTAAAATCACTGCTAATTTTAATATTATTATTAAAATTATTAAAATATTTTAATTAATTACTTTTACAAACCCGGCCGACCCGTGAAAAGATCCGCTGCTCCTCTCCGCTCAGATATTCCGCCGCCGTTTCCCGAAAGAAAAAGTAGATGTATTCACCCCGCTCGAAAGAGGACACGAAATCCGGATCTAAATGAACAAAAAAAACCCGTTTATTTACAAATCAAAAAATAAGAAGAAAAAAAAACATGTTGATTTACGAACCTAAATGTGGAATTTATATAATAAAAATGAATCCCATTGTCAGGAGGCCACGAACCACAAACGACTAACTCAAAAAAGCACTCACTATTCAGCACTTTAACGTTGTTCTTCTCCGTCCGCAGTTCCCGGCTGGGTCCGTCTTTTCTCAGGGGTTTTCGGTAGACCAGTGGTTCGGAACTGCCCATGTCGGTGACGGTGGCGGTGTAGAGCTCGTCCGTGGTCGGTACGTAGACGGCCGTGGAGTTGTGCCGAGGGTCGAAGGGGGAAATGGCGTAGCCGTCAAACTCCCGTTTCGAGTAGTGGGAACCGTCCTGAAAAACCAATTAGAAATTTATACCACTGTGCAGCTAGGACTCCTAGTTGTTTATGCGGGCACATATACTGCTGCAGAGTATATGTAGTGCCGCGGGTCAAAACCATACATGGGCAAGTTGGTCCGGAGTGGGGGGGGGGGTTAAACCCCAAATTAGGGGGGGGTTAAAATCCGAGAAACGCAAAATACCCATATCGTTTTTTTCTGGAGTGCATTTTACCCATATCGTTTTTCGATTTTGAAGGAAAAATAGGTAAAAAACGCTAATTTTAGGTCAAAAAGCCCTTTTTATTGCATTTTTGAGCTTTTTATTGCTTAAAACATTCATTTTGACCTCAAAATCTAAATTTGGAGGCAGTTAGAAGTCATTTTAAAGACATTTTTTTTCTTCATTTTTCCAAAATTGGGGGGGTTAACTTTTGCTCCCCCCCCCACTTCTGAGTGGGGGGGGGTTAAACCCCCTTCTCAGAATTTGGGGGTTAACCCCCCGTGCCCATGTATGGTCAAAACCCACGCTTTATCTGATTAGAATCGTCCTAAACGGATAAAAAGAGTTTAAAAAAATACCACGGTGCAGCTATACGACTCATACACTCAGTTAATTGTTTTTGAAGCTAGGTAGTTTCTTTTAACTCCGATATTATTTTTATTTTCGTTTAACTCAGTGGCGTAGCCAGGGGGGAGCGGGGCGTGCCCCCCCCCCCAAAAAAAAATCCGGCGAAGCCGGATTTTTTCGTGAGGGGGACCGTCACGTTTTTTTGAATTTTGAGAGAAAATTTCTTTTTTTAAATATAAATTCAAAAACATTCCTGATGCGTTCCAAAAGCATTAAAATACCTAAAAATTCAAATTTTTCCCGCTTCGCGGGTAGTGTACATTAATAATTTATATTAGTTTTTTTTAATTTCGATGGATTGTACCATTTAAAACATAGCTAAGGCAGATATCGAATGGCGATACTATATATATACATGAATGTTAAAATTTTATATTATGAGATATATAGGTTTGATAATGGCTGTTTTAAACCACTTAACAACGGTTTTTGTATTTCTGGGGTAGTCCACCTCTCTTCACCCACCCCTTTATTATCGAAGCGTGGCATTTTACATAGGTTTCCTTTTTACTTTTCAAATATTGTGGTATAAAAATTTATACAAATTTTAGTGCATTCTAAAACCGTAAATCACTCAATATAAAAATTTTTCCCGCTATGCGGGAAGGTGAGATTTATATAAAGTAGAGCTAATATTATCAGTAATATTTTTGTTATTATAACTTCAACCATACTTATGCGCAAAATTTAAAGACATCAGGCAATAGATAGTTTTATTAGGTATATGCAATTTCAACGCCAGACTAATTTTAAAGATTGGACAAAATTGTACAGAAATTTAGGTAAAAAAAACAGAAGTAAAATGTATGTTCACGCGATACCAGGTGACAAAGGGGACGATTTTAAACAATTTTGTGGTACAAGAGTAAAAAAATTTTCGCCTCCGGCGGTCCCACAATTCCCTGCCGACGGTTCGCATCGACTAGCGGCGCTTCGCGCCGCTTCTGTGACATTTTTGCCCCTCTCAGACCATACATGGGCAAGTTGGTCCGGAGTGGGGGGTTAAACCCCAAATTAGGGGGGGGGGGGAGTTTTTTTTTATTGCATTTTTGAGCTTTTCACTGTTTAAAACATTCATTTTGACCTCAAAACGTAAGTTTGGGGGCAGTTAGAAGTCATTTTAAAGACATTTTTTTTCTTCATTTTTCCAAAATTGGGGGGGGGTTAACTTTTCTCCCCCCCCCACCCAAGTGGGGAGGGGGTTACCCCCTTCTCCTTATTTGGGGGGGGGGGTAAACCCCCCCGACCCCCCCCCCGTGCCCATGTATGCCTCAGACCGCCCCCCCCAAATGAAATCCTGGCTACACCACTGGTTTGACTGATAATAATTATTTATTAAATTAAATAGTCTACTGCTAACCCGACACGCGGTTCTAGTAAAACTAAAATACTGAAAATAGCTGGAAAACATACCTCGTTCGTAATATATTGACGACACACGGGTCGATAGGCGTTCGTTCCGCATATTAAAACCTGATCCGCACTTTGTTTGATAAGCACTCGAATATAATTATGGCACTCTTCCTGTAAAATCAAAATAGTTTAGTTTAGAGTTTAATATCATAGTTTAGAATATTCTATAATTTGCATGTTTGTAAATGTTTATTGCTTGAGTATGTATTCTTATAAATGTATTAACGTGATATTTCTAACATTTAGGAACTACCATAAGTACTCTTCTTATTATCAGATGTTTGTACAGTTAGGATCAGATGTTAAGGCAAACAACTGCAATATTGTTTAAACGATTTCACTTACTGCTGCTGACTTAATGTTCATACATACATGTTTTAAATCACATTTTGAACTGAACATTATTTCTACACTTTTATTAATTAATTTCATTACAGATCAAAACATTTATTTTAAAATCATTAGAAACCCTCTTCTAGAATTATTATTCTTGAAAATTCAAATTTAAAATTAATCAAATTCTTACAGTTGACTTGCCCATCATTCTACATCTCGATATGTTTTCTTGCGTCGATGACCAATCAATCTTCTAAAAAAAAATTGTTATTAAATATTCAAATGTATATTTGGAACGGGTCTCATTAACCTCAAAGCTATAATTCCATGCTTGTTTTATTATTTCTTGTCTTAAATTTTACATGAAGACGAGTGACTCACGATCGTTAGAAATTCTTGCGTTCCAATCAGAAAAATCGAAAGCTAATCAAGATTTAACTCTTTTATTGCGTGTATTTTTAACCGAATTTAATTAGGTTTCGTAGTTTATCTATCCAGTCATAAATGTTAAAAAATCCCCATGCGTTCACTTGATTAGTCTTTGCGTTTTGTCCGGTGATTCATAAAGCCAAAAACCGGCGGTCATATTTTTATCTGATGTGTCTAAAAACGGAAGCTAATCTCTCAAAAAGCGACGATAATCCATCAATGCCGACATAATGGCCCATTTCGATATGACTACAAAATCTTTTTGCAATTTCAGAAGTGAAGTGACTCATCAATTCCGAAACCGGCTTGTAACCGTCATCTTTTTTTTTTAGGATTTTTAGTCTTGATCTTTTTTGTTTTTTTAATCTTTTTTCGCCCCCGATCTACAATTTATTTTTGAATGAAAAGAACACGCCTTAGCTTAATTGGGAATCGAGACGGACAAAAACACGAAGCTTCTCAAATAACTAACGTAATTAGGAAATACGAGTTAATTGGCTGGCGGCTCTCGAAGGAGGAGGAGTCGTAATTAGCTAAGCGATATATCTCTTGTTTTTAAGCGGATTTCGTATTTCTAATAATGGCGCCTAATTTATTCATGTTCAGATCTTTTTATTACACCAAGCATCGAACGAAAACATGTGAAAAAACACCGGTTTTGCTTGTACAACTACAACAAGCCACTTTTCCCTTGGAGTTCCTTGCTATATTTGCGGAAGTTTTTTCCCGACAACCCAACTTAAGCTTCCACACTCACAACAACCCCACCCCCTCTTTACTCTGGCTAAATATACCCTTATAGCTCGACTTTCCGGTTAAAAAAGTCTCTGTTTCTTTATTCTCCGGTTTTCCCGGCTTTCAAAAACCTAATCAGCAGGTTTCGCAAGATAAAAAAAATTCCCTGATACCCGGCAGAAAAAGTCTATTTAGACCCCAGCGGAGAATAGAATATAGAAAACCAATTTTGGCGGATTAGCGCGAGATTCGAGTGTTTCGCACACACACAGTAGTTAGTTTTTTCCGAAAAAAAAACATTTTGCCACTGATACTGAATAAATAATATATATATAAACTAACTGAAATTCCCTCCCAACAAAAACGGATATTATATATTATTGTTTTATTCAAAAACGAAACCCACATTTCTCACGTTACACACTGTATTTGTAATTACCGTATTGGTTAACCGACACCGAAAACTCCTCTAAAAACCCACAACTTTCCAAAATCCAAACTCCGCAACTAGCTGGGAAAAAAACAAACAAAAGACGGAAAAAATAGTGTTTCAAATCACGCCACCATTGTTTGCTTACCTGTTGTACAGCCAGGGTTTCCATTGATAGGTTGTACACAGTATTTCTAAAAAAGAAAAAAAATTTAGCCCACAATGTATTTATCAACAAATAAATGCAAAAACATTTAATAAGTTGTATTCCACTTGTATTGTGACATTCGCAATGCTACATTTAAAAATATAAATTAATAGCTTAGATATTTAAATGGTATGTTAAAAATATTATATATATATATATGCTCTGTATGTTTTCAACGTCAGCCTAAAAACTTCAAAACCTCGATACATGATATGTAAGTTCACCGGAATTCTTTTCCGCCATTCCAAAAATTATAAATTCCCTCGCTAAATAATACTTAATTTCCCCTAAATTCCTTATTCTCCTTTTTTTTTTAATTGGACAAACGACTGCCCAGTACTGATTTATGTGGGGCGCTAGACGTCTGGAAAACGTGTTTAATAGCGAGGTCAAAAACTCTCTTCCAGCCAATCGGACGGCAAACATTACTACTATACTCCACCGTCCTTTCTGCTGAAACTCCGCGTGAAATATCACACCTTGCCAAACAATTTCAACCACTTTTTCACAGTGCTTCACCTCTCCCCGTCGTCGTTTCTGTATAATAGCCACTTAAAATGACACTTTTTAAATGTTAAAATGTAATCAAGGACAAGAGCGGAGAAAAATCCCACAAAATAAATCAAATACTCACCTTTAAAAACGTCGTACAACAAATTTACACTCACATTGTACTGTACCCTGTATTAATTTTTCTAATTAAAGCAGAGTGTCTAAACAACTGTAAACCAATACTCGACCCCTCATCGAATAATTATTTTAACCAAATTTTAACATAAAACGAATTATCTACTAATCCGAACCGTCTTCCAATCTGTCTTAACCTGAAACCCTCATGATCGTAAACATAATCTTCAATCCGACCCGAAATAGTTTAATATGTGAATAATACCCCGCGCATTCTTTATTGTTTTTCAAGTGGCAAATTTTACTACCAAAATAAGAGCGCGTGTAAATGCATTTCATTTTCTTATGCGCACTACACCCAATTCTTTTACCATTTAATTTGAGATCTTCCATCCTTCAGTGTCAGTTTCCTTTCTGGATTATGCGCAAGAACACAGTTATATAAGGCTGTTTAAAACACAACACATTGTGATGTGAATAAAATGTATATACGGATGTAAATTAAGACCATATTATGCATCTTTCCACAATAATGATATTCATAAGATATTTTTTGTATATCATGCAATGCAGAACGCATTTTTTGCCAATTTAATTTTAAACACATCTATGCATTGATAAGAAAAATCTTAGGGTAAATATTTGTTAAAAACTAAAACCAAAAGTAAATAAAAAACTTCGTTTGGTCGTTTAGTACATAAATTTACTATTAATGCGCACAAATGTAAACGGCTAAACATTGAAAAAATGATTTTCCTGAAGAAAAAAACCAATGCTACAACTAAAGCAGCCAACCCCATTGTACGTAGTAATTCAATATTGGTTGCTGTTTTTTGTAAAAGTAGTATATCTCAGCGCCAGGCACTAAATCTTTTCGAAAATCATACGGTTTTTATTCTCAAAATTTGGTTTGGATACTCGTTTTTTGCACAAAATTATATATTATGAATTATGATTTAAGAAAAATAATCCATAATTTATTATCCTTCTAAATTATTAAAGTTCAAGTTTAAAAAAACTCCACAAAAAATCTTGCCTCGCTGTAGTATATAAGAAAGAAAACTCGAAAAGCTAAAACATTCAGAACTGGTGCAATTTCAAAAACTTATGGAATAAAACCATAGATGTTTTTGGTCGGGTCCGCTAGGGGGGGGGGGGTCCACCCCCGGGTGGAAGGCCAAAATTTTTTAGGGGGGGGGGTCCAGGGGGGTCCGGACCCCCCTGGCTTTTTAGGGGGGGTCGACCCCGGGTGCGAGATTTCAAATTTAGGGGGGGGGGGTCAGGGGGGTCCAATTTTTCAGCAAAATTTTTTAAACTCAATAATTTAAGTGTTTTTAGGTCTAATATTGAATTTTATGTATTAAAACAGCCTATTTAGGCCTAAAAAGTGTATTTAAACACTGTTTTTAACTAAAAACCTGTGTTTTTGACAGTAAATAAAAAAATATACTTCCAAATTGGTCGGGAGGGGGGGGGAGGGGGGTCCAGCCTTCCAGGGGGGGGGGTAGGTCGGACCGCTCTCGAGCTTGGGGGAGGGGGGGGGCCCCCCTGGATTTTTTCCAGGGGGGGGGGTCCAAAATTTTGGCTCTAGGGGGGGGGTGCACCCCTCTGTCCCCCCCCCAAAAACATCTATGAATAAAACTCTCCTATTTGACTATGGTACACAAGGTCTGCTGTACCTGTGTGTGCTGAAAAACATAGGTGGGCAGCCTCTCGGATTTTGGGGGTATACCCGACCCCCGAAATTTGGGGGGAGGTGTTCCAAATTTTTTTTTTGGGGGTACACCTCAAATACCCCATTTTTACTGTTTTTGATACTGGGATACTTGATACCCTTATAGATGTTTTTGGTCGGGTCCGCTAGGGGGGGTCCACCCCCGGGTGGAAGGCCAAAATTTTTTAGGGGGGGGTCCGGACCCCCCTGGCTTTTTAGGGGGGGTTGACCCCGGGTGCGAGATTTCAAATTTAGGGGGGGGTCAGGGGGGTCCAATTTTTCAGCAAAATTTTTTAAACTCAATAATTTAAGTGTTTTTAGGTCTAATATTGAATTTTATGTATTAAAACAGCCTATTTAGGCCTAAAAAGTGTATTTAAACACTGTTTTTAACTAAAAACCTGTGTTTTTGACAGTAAATAAAAAATATACTTCCAAATTGGTCGGGAGGGGGGGAGGGGGGTCCAGCCTTCCAGGGGGGGGGTAGGTCGGACCGCTCTCGAGCTTGGGGGGGGGGGGGGGCCCCCCTGGATTTTTTCCAGGGGGGGGGGTCCAAAATTTTGGCTCTAGGGGGGGGGGTGCACCCCTCTGTCCCCCCCAAAAACATCTATGGATACCCCCCTCCCAAATTTTAGAGGGGCGTGTGTAGGGTACCCCCAAATTTTAGGGGGGAGGGGGTGTCGGCTATAATCGCGATTTTTGGAGGGGTAAACCCCCCCGCCCACATATGCTAAAAAACCCCAGCAAAAATAAGTTAAATCACCGCCGTTCCACTTTTAACATTCATTTGCTCAATCCTCCAGTCTAATTTCCTCATTCGCCCCCCGGTCAGGTCGAAATCCCGTCGAAAACACTCTTAAACTGCCGTGATGCTAAACGCTGTCATATGCAACATACACCAGACCGCAACACTTCCCCAGCAGCCCTGCAGTCCACTTCAAAGGCCCGCTTCACCCGTCCCTCGCCGGACACGAAACGCGTCCCATTTACCCAGCCGACAACGTCCGAACCGACCGGCGAGCGGTCTCCTCGGTCTCATCCGACCCGCTTCCCGTCTCGAAAACTCATAAATTCCTATCCGAGGCTCGTAAACGCTTCCTGACACTTATAACAACCGCTCGATTGGCAAGAACCGGTCCTTCGAAACGGTCGAAAACCCCAGATAGAAACCGGTCTCCCGCCCCTTTGGTCGCAACCGACGGACTTAATAACGCAAATATAAACAAAAACCCTCCCAAACTATATTATACATCTTTCTATACATTATCGTTATGGGAAAATTTTCCCGAACAAACAAAAATGCGATGCAATATTATTGTCGACGACTCTCGGAAAGTTACGCCGATGGATTCTCAAATTTTACGAATTCATACAGCAATAGCAGTTTATATTGCCAGTTAGTTTTCCCCCATAACCTCATGTCTGTAATACGGCAATAACCACGATAATAAAAATAGAAAATATTTTGTGAGAATAAAATTTTAAATAATAATAATACAGTACGCCTAAAATGTATGACTAAACAAAACATTGCTTTTCAACTTTCGCGCAATTTGTCATCAGCTTAATGTATTCAAAACCCAAATAAACAAGTTTTTTAATCTGATAAACAAAAAAGTTTTACCAAATATTGTATCGAAACAAATTTAGAAAAAGATGACTAATTTAGCAAAAACAACCGATTAGATAAGTTTTGGTATACAGAAGGAAAAGAATTTCTGCTATTCTAATATTTAACAAGAGAAGGGAACTCGGGTCATTTAACAAAAAATACATTCTATACAAAATAAATGATCTCAATTCAGTGTTTGTTGCAGCAAACCCCACGGACCTACCTGTACAGCAAGCATACATGGGCACGGGGGGTGGGTTGGGGGGGGTTAACCCCCCAAATTCTGAGAAGGGGGGTTTAACCACTTTAACCCCCCCCCACACTCAGAAGTGGGGGGGAGAAAAAGTTAACCCCCCCCAATTTTGGAAAAATGAAGAAAAAAATGTCTTTAAATTGACTTTTAACTGCTTTCAAACTTAAGTTTTGAGGTCAAAATGAATGTTTTAAGTAATAAAAAGCTCAAAAATGCAATAAAAATGGCTTTTTGACCTAAAATTAGCGTTTTTTACCTTTTTTTCCTTCAAAATCGAAAAACGATATGGGTAAAATGCACTCCAGAAAAAAAACGATATGGGTATTTTGCGTTTCTCGGATTTTAACCCCCCTTAATTTAGGATTTAACCCACCCACTCCGGACCAACTTGCCCGTGTATGCTGAGACTGGATAAAGTTTTGGTGCGCTTATCTCACGAACCGACGGGGAAGTTCGTTGGAATGTTAAATTAAGCACTGTACAGCATACATGGGCAAGTTGGTCCGGAATGGGGGGTTAAACCCTAAATTCAGGGGGGGGGGGTTAAAATCCGAGAAACGCAAAATACCCATATCGTTTTTTTTGGAGTGCATTTTACCCATATCGTTTTTCGATTTTGAAGTGAAAATAGGTAAAAAACGCAAATTTTAGGTCAAAAAGCCATTTTTATTGCATTTTTGAGCTTTTCATTGCTTAAAACATTCATTTTGACCTCAAAACTTAAGTTTGGGGGCAGTTAGAAGTCAGTTTAAAGCCATTTTTTTCCTTCGTTTTTCGAAAATTGGGGGGGGGGTTAACTTTTTCTCCCCCCCCCACTTCTGAGTGGGAGGGTTAAACCCCCCTTCTCAGAATTTGGGGGGGATTAACCCCCCAACCTACCCCCCGTGATCATGTATGAGTCTCAGTGCACCTTATTATTTCACAAACAATAATTTCAAAAAATGCTTTACCTGGCTCCGACCAAAATCGATTGTCCATCCCGTTCCAATAGTTTAAAATAGTCCGGTTGACTGGAATTTCCGCCGAATGTGTAACCAGATTTTTCTAAAAAAACAAGCTGTCAATATATTTAATTACAATTATTAATTAATCATTTATATATTATAAATATATTTGTTTTAATATTATTTTGGTGTATATGTGAAACTTTGTCTTAAAAATAGTTTTTTAATTGTCATTTGTTTTTGTTTATTATACATAATTTAAAAAATACTATAAATATACTGCTAAAACTCTTTTATTTGTATTAAAATTTATCTTTGTGAATACGAAAAATTAATTACAACACAGGAAAAATCATTCTACACACTTTCAGCGTGCGTGCCCGTGCACTCAACTGTGGTATCTTTCAAACTTTCGACCCAATCGATGCGACAATTTTTCAACCACACAGCCTGCAGCCAGCAAGCAACTCAACATTTCAGCAGGAAGCTCCAATTAACACCAAACCTGAGTCTTAACTCGACTCAAAAAGCGTGTCTAATACCGTCGTTTAAAAATCGTCATAAAAGGGCTATCAAGTCGTTAATTTGCATTGTACATTAAGGCTTGTTTACTTGTCACATTTTACACAATAATCCGTCAATCTGTTCCGTAAATTACGCCAAACACATGTCTGCTGCATTGTTCTCTTTCCCCCATTGTTACCCGGAGCCCGCATGCTCAAATGCATCACGTAATCACTACCAATTTAGCCTGCACTCGTTTAATAAGGTGTCTAGATAGATAGATGGACTTCCGTTTTTTTTAAATACAGTGCTCATATACTCCAGGTGACCACGATATGAGTTATACCTTACTTTTGTCTGTCAACCGCTTCAACATTTTTTAATCTGCAGAAAGTGATCATTTTCTGCATCACCGCAATGCAATGTATCTTGGTTAAATGACCCTTATATGATGTGTGCAAGTGCATCCATTAAATTTTTTCCACACTAAATAAACATCATTTCACATAATAAATGCGCACTTGTTTCAGCAAAGGTGCACACAGTTCCCCCCCCGTTTGTCCATTCTATTTCCAGCGTGATTTCTAAATCTGGAACGCTAATTTAAATCAAGAATTGATAATCTTTCCGAGTTTACTTTCAAATTTGTAAATGAAACATATTTGCAATGTGCGAATGAGTACCGATAAAATATAAATCATATGCTTTTTTTTAATTTTTAAGATAGGTAATATTTAAAATTTTAAAATGTCAAAAATTAAGCGATGGTCCAATCAAATGGTACATTTAACTCCACTTTACACCATAATATATAGGTGAGCGGCCTCCCAGATTTTAGAGGGTATTTTATACCCCGTCCCCGAATTCAGGGCGTCCATAAAGCAACAATTTCCGAAAGGGCTATCTCCAAACACTCCATTTTCAGTACTTAGGATTAGGACCCTCCAAAATTTGGACGGGAGGAAGGTGTCGGCAGTTCTAAGATTTTTGGAAGTATAATCACATTTTTTCCACAAGCCAACCCACCTACCCCCCCGCCCACCTATGCTTAGAATAGAACACATACGATACCTCACTCACTTCTTCCCTGCAGTGCTTTCATTCAAAACCACAATCCAGACCAAAACCAAGCCCGTTGCTAATTATGCAACCAAGGGGAAAGAGGAGAAGAGCCTTCCGAAATACAGGTGTCCCATTTGCATAAGCAAAAAAATCTGCTTGCTATGCTATCCTACACAAAACAGACACACTGACAAAAGAAGACAAAGAGAATGGAACCATCAACTTATTCATACATTATAAAAAACGGGTCAAGCCACCCATAGGTGTTTTTGGGGGGGGGACAGAGGGGTGCACCCCCCCCCTAGAGCCAAAATTTTGGACCCCCCCCCTAGAAAAAATCCAGCCCCCACACCCCGCCAAAGCTCGAGAGCGGTCCGGCCTAACCCCTCCCTGTAGCGGGGCTGACCCCCCTCCCGACCAATTTGGAAGTATATTTTTTTATTTACTGTCAAAAACACAGGTTTTTAGTTAAAAACAGTGTTTAAACACACTTTTTAGGCCTAAATAGGCTGTTTTAATACATAAAATTCAATATTAGACCTAAAAACACTTAAATTATTAAGTTAAAAAAATTTTGCTTAAAAATTGGACCCCCCTGACCCCCCCCCCTAAATTTGAAATCTCGCACCCGAGGTCGACCCCCCCTAAAAAGCCTGGGGGGTCCGGACCCCCCTGGACCCCCCTAAAAAATTTTGGCCTTCCACCCGGGGGTGGACCCCCCCCCTAGCGGACCCGACCAAAAACACCTATGAAGCCACCTACCGACCTACGTATATATACAATGTATATCACATTAACAAGTAACGCAACGCCACGCCACATTTTGATTGTTTTAATTCAAAGGGTCGACTTGAGGTCTGGTAATAGTTAAAAAAGATTGTGGCTTTGTGCCAATTGTACCACCAGGGGCGACGGCATCCTACCCGTTTTTGGCCTATTCCTGTGGAAGAGAGTCATAGTTTACCTTGCCCTTGTCCCTCTAATGCAACCTAATCATCGCTCACAATGGTCCTAACTGCTCCCTTTCAACGTCTATTATTTCCTGTTCTTTGCTCACCTATCTAACCGTAGAACAAACAACTGCGCAATTTAAAAAAAGAAACATTCAGTCTCCAAACAGCAAACAGAACTGCAGAAGATTTGAGTAACTTTTTTTCGGAAGCTATAATGTCAAAAAAGCTTTCCTAAAGTTTTCGCAAATTTTAAACAACCCTTTCAAAGGTATATAGGTATTTAAAATTATGAAAACGGCTTTGACTTTAAGTTTTAGTTTATCACGCAAGGATTTTCCAATTTTAAATAAAAAATTTAGCAGTCAGTCGCCGTTTTTTTGTGAAGTAAAAAAATGCGTAACAACGATTTTTAAAGCTTTTAAAAGAAAAAAATTACTTTGTGCTTTTAGCAAAAAATAATTTAGCTTTTTTAAAGGTTTTTTTTTAAAACTTAGAAATTTAAAAAATAGCACCACCAACTTTTTTGCAGAAAGCACTCAAAATATTGACAAAAGTTTATTATCTATAAAATTATTCTTCAAATATCTCTTTTGGCATTTTATTGGTTTAATCCTTCAGTTTTCTTAAAGTATCGAAAAACCTTTGTTATTTTGTTTCAGACGAAAAAAAAAAACAAGTTTTTAACAAAAAAAAGCCGTATTCAAAAAGAAATAAAGAAGCGAAATTTGAAAATTATATACACTTATATATTATAATTATATGTTCGCCGGAGCTCCGGAGAAACCCCCGGAGCTCCGCCTTATTTTTGTACTAGCTTTCTGAATAATTAAAAAGTGATGTCATGGATTGTTTTGTCAAAATCTTTTTGTAAATTAATTTTTTTCAAAACTTATTTAAAACGCTAGAAATAGTGCGCTTTAAGTGGCGGGAACTCCGGAGCATGACATTAAAGGGTGAGAACATCACTAATATACACTATTGGTCCTATGAATCCCCGAAGCCAGAGAAACAAGCCCAATTTTTAAACAAACACTTCAACAGTTCAAAATGGAAACAAAGAGCTGGGATTATTTGATTCGCACTGCGAATACCACTTTTGAACCTGTTGAACAGTAAAAATGCTTATGGAAATCCATTTCTTTTCCCCCAACACTCATTTTTTACACTTTTTCATATCCCCCCACAAGTCTTTCGTTCGTGGGGGAACGGGTGGACTAATAATATGCGTTTAGTCCAACCAGGGGAACGCCGGGTTAGATAAAGTGTGTTGTTGTAGTGGAACAGTGATTTCTACATCCAGATAAAGGGTCCCCTCTCCTGACCCCTGGAGCCAACTCAAGTGTATCTGGGGAAAGGAAGAGTGACAGTTGTCTTCTAGAGGGTGTGCTCCCCAGATTCTCCCCTCTTTCACCCGGCTATGAAAGAAAGAAAAAAAAACCAAGACAAGAGAAGGGCGAGAGGAATAAGAAGAGCAACTTTGGCTCTCTGCCAGACAGTAACGATTACTCAAAAGAAACGGGCTGGGCTCGGTTGTCCGCCGGTTTTCTTCAAAAACGGGTTTATTGCAGATATAAATCTTGGAAACTCGACAGTTTACGACGATGAACCTTTTCGACTTCTTCAAAATTACAGTCGAGTCGCGATTTATTACAGTTTTAAAACAACCGCAACAGCAATCAAAACATAATTTGAAATTTAAGAAAAACTTTTCCTACGCACAACGCGATTTTTGGCGACGGGAAGGCACATTTAACACAAGGTTAGAACTTTCCTTTTAAAAAAGCTAAAGAACAAAAAAAAACAAAATTGGTTCGTCAACTGGTAACTATATACTTAACCTAATTTTGTTTTATATAATAAAACGTGTTATAATAAATATTGTTAGAGTCTTAAAAAATTACAGTAACTATTTTTGTACTTGCTTTACCTGATCTAATGAATTTGTTGCTTAATTTTTTTATGACTTTTATGTATACTACTACGCACACTTTTCAATTTAGATTTTAGTGTGAAAGTGTTATGTACTTTTTCATCCGATGTATATATCCCTCTTAAACCTATCTAAAAACACTTGGATTTTAACTGCAAGAAAATACACTAAAGGTTCATACTTATGACAAAACGTCCTTTGGACAAAGTTCAAAGGAAAAGGACAACGTGTTCATACTTTCTTGTCCTTTGGACTTTTCCCTTTGGATTTTGTCCTTTGGACTTTGTCCAAAAGACAAATTTTAAGTAGCATTCATACTTCGTCCAAAGGAAAAAGTCCAAAGGACGTTTTGGCTTGTCCAAAGGACGTTTTGGTTTTTCTAAAATTGGCCTTTGGACTTCGTCCAAAGGACTTTTTGTTATAAGTATGAACCAGCCTTAAAAGAATCCCAATTTTCCCCACAAAAACACTAGGTTAAATACGAAACACCTCTTGACCACAGGAGACTTTTCCGCCGTTTATTCACTTAACTCCAAGAGTAGTGTTATTTTATAAGAAAATCGTTCGAACGCTGCAAGAACCGTCCTTGTAAAAACGAAAACAAGGTGTACCATATATTAAAGTGTAAGACAGAAAACCGCAACAGCAAGGGCCAAGGTCGGAGCGAAGTCTGTCCGTCGTCCGTTGGTCTGTCGATTTAAGACGATAAAACCATACTGAGTCAGACCTAATCTCTTCCCCCACCAACTACCGACAGAATTAAAAAAAAAATTCATCGACCCGACCGACAGACTTAAAACAAAATTTAAATCAACCGACCCGTCCATTTTTCTACCGACCGACGGACTTTAAATAAAATCAATCGACCCGCTGACTTTTTCACCGACCGACAGACTTAAAACAAAAAATAAACTCAACCGACCCGCCAACTTTTCCACTGACTTGGCGGCTTTCGTTCGTTCTTGAACCGCTCCGTCGCGTCACCGCCACCGCCGCCGTCAAATTTTGACGATTATTTTTCGCGACAACTTCAACCCGCAATTACCCGCGTAATCCGTTCCCGGTCTATCGCTTTTTTCACTACGATACACGTGCAAAATTATTACATTCGCATTATTAAATCTTACGTGTTTATCACCGCGGAGCCCTGCGGCACAAAACACAACTTACCCCTTTTCACTTCATCCGTAAAAAAAATTAAACCACAAAACCAAAAGGCTCTGTCTGAGTTAATTTAATATTAGAAGAATACAATTTATAGTTGAACATCTGCGCAAAACGCAAGAATATATATAGCCAATTTCTCCATTCAAATCAATATCAAAAACCGCTGAAACAAAGCTATGTTCTTACCCCCCGTGTGAAACATTGATTTGCAGAGGCGATCTGTTGCATTTGGCTCAGTTGCCATCTTATACAGATCACCTGCACTATAATAGGTTTTGGAGGGAAAGATAAGGCGAATTAAAACTTAACCGCCCTTTCGTCCACTTAACTTCAGCTGCTACTCCTTCTTAAGTCTTTTTGCCCGACTAAAACCAAAAATACCATTGTTCTTTCTTGCATCAGCTGCTTTATTCAAAACGTGTTAAGTATTTTTATTCTTTTATTCAACTCAACCTTATATAGCTGGCTTAATTTTGTTCAAGAAGCCAAAACACAGACAGTTCTATTATAATTACAAACTACACTAAACTATATGGAGATTAAACTTAAACCGGTTAGCAAATGTCACAAATTTTATGATATTCAACATGACATTTTAAATTTTATCATGTTTATAGGACGCCAAATTAAGTGATAACGACAAAATTTTTATCCCCGCTGTTCGTTAGAAATTAATTTTTTGATCGCACAGACGTCGCATCAAACAAAGGTTTTGTGCAATTTTAAAACATACAGTAGGTATGTTGCAAAAAAGAATTACAATACCAGTGCAATTCTAAGACACCCCTTGGAGTCGCCAAGGTAAAACCTCTTTACTCCACCAATCCTTACTCATATTATTTAGTTTAAATTTACTTCATCTGCACAGAAAAATCTACTTATATTTTTTTATGTCTGCATATATACATATCGTCTGTCTGCAAAAAGCTTGAATATACCTATATAAGTCCTTACTTTCAGACTTTTCCCAAAATAAGTCGTTAAAGCACTACGGATGGACAATATGTCACAATTTAGTCAATAGCGAGAATGAAAAGCGATTGATATCCTCCTAAATCTACGAGGTTTCTTCGCATTTTGTCGGCTTTTCAGCCCACAAACCCAGTTATGTATACCCATCTGAATTCCAACAAGATTGAGTAGAAGAAAACTGATTTAGCGTGTTCTAAATTTGTCACAAATTCCTTTATCTCCCTAGTAAATCTTATCAATTCCTTTTCGAAAGAACCACAAACCACCCTTCGTCTTCTACTACAATTCCCATAAGTTGTCAAAAATCGAGAAGAAAAACCCGCCGAAAAGTGCTCAAAAATCGTCTTATCAGTCGCCTACGATCGATACCTACCATAAGAATTCAATCCAACAAGGCAGGCGCGGGTTCAAATCGTCCGAAAGTTATCAATTCCGCCCTATTTTTAATAGCAATCTCCCATCAGCTCCTCCGTGCGTTCCCGACCACTTCAAACAAAACGACATCTGTCCGTAGGGAGACGCGTGCCTGAGTTTAATCTTGTCTTATGAATAGGCGGCTCAAGAAAGCTAATAAATACAAGAATAGCTATCGAATGGGGGAGAGGAAGAAACCCGCTATCTTCTCCTCAATCGGATCTTAGACCCACGGTTGTCGTCTTATTTTGTCCAAGCGAAACGTCCGGCTAATTCGCTTGTACGCACGTGATCCGCGCATCCATTGAATAGAGCGCAAAACGGCTTTATACACCCTCTCTTATGGATTCCTCATTTAGGCTAACAATAATAGGACACGTCCGGATCATCCACTGATCTTTCCACTTCAGCGGAATCGCCAACGGCGGCGAACCCTGTTCTTTTACGTTTCAGAAGTCCGGCTTCCTATTTATATAAGCCCTTATGGGCGGCGCCTTTGTGTTCCCAACTTTTCCACTTCCTATTAAGGAAGCTGAGAAACTTAGAGCGAACTTAAATCCCCAAGTGCGGGGGGGGGGGGGGGTCCCCCCCTGGGGGTGGGGGGGGGGGGTTCTCTTTTTTTTTTTTTTTTTTCTTTTTTTTTTCCCCCCCCCCTTTGTTTCCCCCCCCTCCCCTTCCCTTTCCCCTGGGTGGCGGTTTTGCCTTTTGGACGCCAGAAATGCCGCGAGGGAAGGGAACCAGTAGCGAAGAGGGATACCGGCGATTAACGGCTCGGGCCGCTGTAATCCGCCTATCTTCAGGAAATTATACTATTAAAGTCCAAGAGTGGGCCACGGTAAAAAGTTAACGTCCAGCACCGAACAGTCACGGCACCAGCCAGAGTTCACCGCGTCTTTCCATGCCAAATCAGTAACGCTCGAGTTGTCAAATCCCTAGGATCCGCTTTATATATATACGTACCTACCCATTTTTAAGACCTGCAAACATTATATATAAGAAAGTGTGTTTTAAACACGGGCCAGCTTCGGTTCCCTATAGAAAAAGCATCCAGTCAAATACATAGGTGTTTTTGGTCGGGTCCGCTAGGGGGGGGGGTCCATCCCCGGGTGGGAGGCCAAAATTTTTTAGGGGGGGGTCCGGACCCCCCTGGCTTTTGGGGTCAGCACCCCGGGTTCGAGATTTCAAATTTAGGGGGGGGGGGTCAGGGGGGTCCAATTTTTCAGCAAAATTTTTTTAACTCAATAATTTAAGTGTTTTTAGGTCTAATATTGAATTTTATGTATTAAAACAGCCTATTAAGGCCTAAAAAAGTTTTTAAACACTGTTTAAACTAAAAAACCGTGTTTTGACAGTAAATAAAAAAATATACTTCTAAATTGGTCGGGAGGGGAGGAAGGGAGGTCAGACTCGCTAGGGGGGGTCAGGCCGGACCGCTCTCGATCTTTAGGGGGGAGGGGGGGAGCCCCTGAATTTTTTCTAGGGGGGGGGGTCCAAAATTTTGGCTCTAGGGGGGGTGGGGGTGCACCCCTCTGTCCCCCCCCCCCCAAAAACACCTATGGTCAAATACAAATTAGCTGGGCCAAATGCCACCTGATAATAGATTAGTAGAGACGTCGGTTTTGTAGCTTGACAAACCAAACCACGCTAGCAAGCAATCTCAATAATAAGCGAGTCACAAAACCTTGTCCGGGAAATTGGCGATAAATTACAACGGCTGGGTTGGGTCCACGGGAGGTGAACTTGGTTAAAAGACCACCGCACTCACTCCATCATTTCCGGATGAAAAATGAACTTTTCAGCGGGGTGTCATCGCTTAACCTTTTCTTTCAGTGACACCGACCGTGAACCAAACAAAGAATTAGCACTTCTTCACTTTCTTTTGACCAACGCCGCTCACGAACGCAAAAAATATTCTTTCTTTCAAATCAAAGCGATCTTATTTTCTGCAAGCCAATTTTCTTTTATAATTTAAAGTTCTTGGATATTATATAAAAACAAAAACCGACCAGACCAGATTTTAATAATCTCACCTGAATATTAAAACAACAATTAGGAAAACTAAGGTTTTTTGTCGAAAATTAAGGTTGTCTACGAGGGGTTTATCATGATACATTTTTTATTCAATCGATTGTGTTCGTCTGTTCTGAAAGATTTTTTTTGCCATGTTTCGCTGCTAATATAAGCTAACTATATATGTGGGCGGGAAATAAAAGTTATCTTATCAAATCGGACGGTTGTTATCTTAATATTAAGCGGAAAAATTTATCAACTAAATATTTCCTAGTTCGCTTTTCAAATCCTTTTTCTATTTAACTTAGGTAATATCGCCAAAACTCTTATTTTTTCGTCGATAATTTGTACATTAGAGCTTAAAAATGATTATCTAAAAAGAGTTATATTCATCCAAACATTTTTTATGAAAGCAGTCCTAAGTACTGTATATACATTTTTGCTTTGTTTGTAAGTATTAATAATAATTATACGCTTTTTTTATTTTTTTACACCTAAATCAATATCACTCAGCTCGCTTCAATAGCGTTTTTCAATGTTTACACGTTTTTATTTCCGAACTTTTTCATACAGGCATTAAGCCCGATTAAGTTTGATTTGCAAAAAATATATTGTTTGCTCAAGCAGCTCACTGATGCTCGACCAAGAGTAAAAGTCACGAAAGTACACTTTTTGGAGACAAATTTACCATGGTACAGATAGGAAGGAAGTTTGGTTCTTTCAACTTCTCTAATGCATTCGCATTAACAAACATTCCTACCAAATAAAATAACTGATGAAGAATTAAAAATTTACTATTAACATTTCATAGAGCATAAAAAATTATATTTGAAAAGGAAACAATAAAAAAAATTGCCTTTGGTTTTTAAAGAATGTTCCCAAAGAAAGATTTAAAAGATTCAAAATTTATTTATTAAAAATAGTATGCTTATATTCTTTATCTCAATTATATCGATTACAAAGCATATGCTTCCTTCTACTACTATAATAAAGTAAGAGCGGCCAAACTATATATATGTATAAATTTACACAAGCGCGTGTATTAATAAGATGTCTTATTTAATTCCGGAATTCAAAACTGATACATATTTTATCATTTCCCAGCGGAAAGTTGGCAAACTATATTAGGAAACCATTAGAGGCTATAAGTTGTCATTTCTCTATCTACTCTCTTCGTCTCAATAATAAAAGCGGCGTATCAATTACCACAGAGCGTACTACTTTGTTTGTAAAATTTTTAGAGGAAGAAAAAAAATTAGACTCCATATATTATACATTTCCCCCATTTCAGCTCATTAAGTCAACGGTTTCTTTCGGTTTTTATATAAATAATAATTATATAATATACTCGGGATTCATGGGTGAAAAAAACTGGGGTGATAAAGTGCTGGCGCGTGTGTGGCTTCCAAAATCCTTCGTTACCGTTGATTAATCACTCGAGAGAAAAAACCCAAGCGAACCCGTCCCCACTTAATCAAACATTTATCACGTCAGCCTTTTTTTAAAATTTCCCCGGGGACCTAAGGGGAAAAAGTGTTCCCCAGACGGACTGTATCTATATATTCCTGACGAAACTCCCGCCAAAACCCAACCGCCTTTGAAGTTCTAAGGCCTGCAAAAAACTTCCCGCCACCACTTGTAAAAGTTCTAAAAGTTCGCCGCGGTTGGAGTTTTTTTCGTCACCTCCATCCAGATTTCTCGGATTACGCACTATTATTCCGATGTTGAGAAAACAATAGCGAGGCAACGTAAAAAAGTGTCAGGATTCAAGTGAAGTATTACGCCGATTGGATCTTTTCAACCCTTTCACGGACACCCACTTCGCGAAAAAAAAAATTAAAAAAACAAAACCAATTGTATTACGTACAAACTCACAATGGTGCAGTTTGAATGTACAGTTAAGAATACAATGTTGTGCAATTTAGAAATCCAGTTTCAGCATCTCAGAAGGTCCAACCACAATTTTTTTTTAAAGCTGAAGCGGGCCGGCGATGGATATTCCATATTACCGCCTACCACCCTATATCAGCACTGTTGTTGATGTAGAATGTTAGTCAAAGACCCCACCTCTATCAGAGGATTTTAGGGATTAGATGTGAGGTTATATTTAATAATACTGAGAGAACAATAAAAATAATAAAAAGCATGTATAAAATTTGGGTTAATTAAATATATATTTACTTACATATATACATTGAAATAATAATTTTATTCCTCGTAAGTACAATGTAAATGTCTAATACCTACGTATTTCCCTTCCCAGTCCTACTAATTAGTCTTTACTTGATGACTTATAAATGCAGAACGTCATTAGTTTTTTTAAAGAATTTGTCTTCATTTACTGTAAAAAAATTGACTAATTTAGTTGGTAAGCCTTACTATATAAAAGTTTTTATACTTAAAAAACTTATTAAAGACACCCCATTTTATTCTTTTTGTTTTCCATTTGTCTTAAGTTAAAACTTTAAAATTATTGCCTTTCGTCCAATAAGTTTAACTCGAGCGTGAATAATCCCACAAGAACGAAACATCTTATTTTCCAACAAACCCACCCTGCTCACCGCACCATTGTGTTAAATAAAATTTTTCAACTTTTTCCCACTTTAAACTGCGTTTTTGTTGTTATACTTGTTCTTCAATGTGTAAACCGCCGCTTTGCCTCTTTATTTTTCGCTCTTTTAAAGCATTCATACCCGATTACATCATCAATTACCACCCGCCACTATATACTATATACTCAACGCGCTCGCGCATATACTTAAATTACTAATATATCTACACACATTACTCCGACCGCAGGGAAGCAACTGTTTTTAGTTTGTCATAACTTTCATCGAACCAACCTGGCGTTTCTTCCGCCGCTTACAATAACTAGGTATATAATAATCCACAAACACCCAAGCCAAACGCACTGACTAACTAAAATATAAATATATTATACTAGCCAAACCCCGGCTGCTATAAACTATCTACCAAACCCTCCCCGTCAGGCGCCCAAACACTCCTTCCAGCCGCCCAGCCGCCTGAGGGAAATATCCCCGATGTCCCGGCTACCTTTTCACGTGTTCGGGTGTTTAGTTTACCTCCGATATATATCTACAATCCACCCGTTGATGATAGCCCATTAGCCGGCTATAGTTTGTCATTAGCTGCTAGTGGGTTTTACTCCCGAAAGGGTGGAAGGCGGGCTTGTGCCACTGGGAGTGGCGCCACCGGCGGCACGCGCCCATAGGGAAAAAAGGGGAGAGTCCTAAGCCGTGGGGGTGGCGTAAAATGGGGTCGGGCACCGGCACTTTTAGTTTCCGGTAGGTATATATATATACCGTGTTCACCTCTGCAAGCGCCTAATAATGGCGACAGTCTGGACAAGGCGACGCCTCGGTTGACTTCCCCACCTCCGATATAAACCGCTCACTTATCTGGAGCAATTTTCAAATTAGCTAATCGCGATGAAAATTAAACTCGAAGAAAGAAAACTAAGCCAAAAACAACCTTTTCAAAAGCAAAAAAGCGGAATGTAATCGGACTTGGCGAATTTTTTTGCGTCGAGATTTTGTTAACCACACTACAGTGTATGTATTTCTACCCCATTTATTTCTTCAATTCCTAAACTTGCCACCTGCCGACACGCCATACCCCTTTCCTAAAATTTGGAGTACCCCAAAAACCATCTCTCCTAAAAGTTAGGGTGAGGGATCCATCGGTATACTAAGCTTTAAATTCGTTTTTTACGAATATATACCCTACCCTCCAAAAAAGCTGCCCGTGTCCATGCCGACGAAGTCGGAGCGCCTTAGCCTTAGCGGAAGTTGAAAGCCGACTGGAAGGAAGGACTTAACTAGCCATTAGCCGCTGGAAAGCGATCCCCCCGAACCCTCCCGGGACTCCCTCCCGCCTCGATTAGGCTCTCTACCACGCAGTCTTCTCCCCGCCAACAATTTTTAAATAAATATATTTATATATATAGCGGGAAGAGATGTGTGTCGTCTGTGTATATACACGGATATCAAGTAAGCTTATAGATAGCGAGCCGAGTGGTCATATATCATATACTCCTCCTTTAACGTTCACTTCCTCGGTGCAAACTTATGTCAATATCTTATGTATATAAAGGTGTAAAACTTGATTAGAATGACAAGTTATTTGATTAAAAATTTAGATGGACTATTTTTAACAGTTAAAAAACTTATTTTTAAAAATGAGAAAATGTTATATATAGATTGAGATTATATAAATATATATATATATATATATATATATATATATATATATATATACAAGTCCGTAGCCAGGGGGAAGGATTGGGGGATTGTACCCCCCCTCAAATTCTGGGAGGCAAAATTTCGTGAGGGTCCCCCCTTTGGTTTTTTTAAAAATTAGAAAAAATTTTTTTTCCAAATCACTCTGTAATGTATTAAGCTATATAAATATGCATATATATATAGTGATTTAGGTTCATATAAGCTCTTACTTATATAAAAGAATTATTTATAATTCAAATCATTAGTGCAGTGAGTCGAAAAATATTGTATTTTTGTTTTGTGTGAAAATAAGAAGAGGAAATTTTGGATATATAATAACTGCAAGAATTTACTATAAAAACTTAAATTAAATAAAGATTTTTTATTTTTAGAAAACGTTTGTTCTTTTTTATTAAAATAGTAATAAAATACCTAAAAATATTTTATTTTGTTGTATTTATTTAAAAAAAAAACTGAAAATAAATAAAGATTAATTACTTAAGTTTAGGTTTCCTGATGCCTCTCAGCTTAAAATTAAAAAACTACCCCGGGGGGCATTTTGCCCCCCGGGCACCCCTGACAAGGTGCTCTGCCCCTTACCCGCTGGGGGGCTACCGCCCCCCAGCCCCCATTCTGGGGGCTCCCGCCCCCCAGACCCCCCTTGTGGGCCCCTATAAACCACCTTCCAAAAAATCCCCCCCTCAATTCAAATCCTGGCTACGGCCCTGATATATATACATATACTTTCTCGGAACGTTTTAATACAGCAAACACATGGATGGTTTCATGTTTATCAACAGTTTTAAAAATTTTTGTGTGTTCAAAACTTTAAATTTATCTTGCATCTATTGCCCATTAAGTTTTTGAAACTGCTTGGTGTGAACCCTAGTTCAGTTCAGACGGCTTCATTTCGAAGGCCCGCAATTTCCGATTATCATCCCTAATTTCGATTCCCTAAGTCATAAACATTTCATTTTTAATAAACACCGCGCCACTCATCCTAGCGTGGCAAACGAGTGCTTTCCCCAAAATCCTATCCGATTTCAAAGATTATACACTTGCAGCAGAAAAAGCTCGTCTCCGAACCTCCGTCCATTCTCTCAGTTAGCCACTCACTATATATATCGGCGGAAATCCAACTAATAGCCTCGCCGTGATATTTCTGCCGCGGTATATACATGTGGCGCCCACCGCCTCTCTTCGACAAACCTAAACCACTCTCCCAAAATAAAAAAAAGAGATAATACAAGAGAGTGGGAGGGGTGGACGGATATGAAAACACGGGAAATCTGGACGAAACATCAAATCTCTGGGCGTAAGAAAAGTGGGACATAAATGCGTTTTGGCATGTTGTTGTTGTTATCGCCGTGGTGCGATTTCTCCAGCAACCGCACCTCCGGGGTTTCTCCAATAACTAACTACCCGACCGGACCTGGAAATTCTATGTAAAACGGCTGTAAACAAAACAGAAATGCCCATTTAGCGGCGGGAGAAACGACCCGTTAACTTATACAAACATCGCCGCAATATAAATTCCTATATAGAAATCCCGCAAAGGAGTTCAATTCCGTTTGTAAACACTTTCTATTGCATTATTGCGGTTTCTGGCGGGACCAGGCAGCAACGTTTGCGGGCTTTTTGTCTGTCAATCTATGTGTTGATCAATTGCAGTTTATGTCATCAATGTCACCATACTTCACAATATTCAATTTTTCAAACTCATTTAAAATAAATTATGACAACATATATTAAAATTTAGCAAATTTATTTTACGTATTGTAGGTTACTAAAAATAGGGCAAACAAAAAAGAAATTGTTTTTGCAGTTTTGATAAATACGAAATACATATTACTAAAAATTTTCTAAAATCTAAGAAACCAGCCATATGAACTTATACTCAGGGAGCCTAAAAATAGTGACAAATTTTTTTTAATACATATATCCCACGAACCGTCTTACCACCTACAACGGTAACACGAACTTAGATCCAAACGAACTTAGATCCAGAACAAAAAACACGAACTAAGATCCAAGGACCTACTTGCTCCGGCCCCACTCCCAGCCCAACTGCTCCCAGGTCAACTCGCTCCCCAGCCCACTCGCTCCCAGCCCAACTCGCTCCCGGCCCGACTTGCTCCCAGCCCAACTCGCCGCTGCTTGCTCCCAGCCCAACTCGCTCCCGGCCCAACTCGCTCCCAGCCCAACTCGCTCCCAGCCCGACTCGCTCCCGTTTAAAACTGTAAACGCATTTTTAAAACAGAATATTAGTTTAGTAAAAAATCTACATATGACACAAAATTATATAACAAAAGGAAAATGGATGTCATGCAATGCGTGAGATCCAGTGTATTATTAGACATTATGCTTTATTCGCACAGTAAAGAGGCTTAGTCTTAGGCTTAGGCTGAGGCTTAGGCTTAGGCTTAGGAAAATCCATCTTCCTTTTGTTATATAATTTTGTGTCATATGTACATTTTTTACTAAACTAATATTCTGTTATAAAAATGCGTTTACAGTTTTAAACGGGAGCGAGATCGGGCGGGAGCGAGTCGGCGCTGGGAGCGAGTCGGCCCGGAAGCGAGTTGGGCTGGGAGCGAGTTGGGCTGGGAGCGAGTCGGGCTGGGAGCGAGTTGGGCTGGGAGCGAGTCGGGCCGGGAGCGAGTTGGGCGGGGAGCGAGTTGGGCTGGGAGCGAGTTGGGCTGGGAGCGAGTTGGGCTGGGAGCGAGTTGGGCTGGGAGCGAGTTGGGCCGGGAGCGAGTCGGCGGGAGCGAGTCGTGGGCAACCCAGGGGCAACATATAAGTAATCATTAGAAACAATTCAATAAATGCTAATATTTTTGAAATCAGCGCGTTGAAGTTTTGATATATGAGTATAAATAAACACGACATTTAAAACTTGAAAATTAAAAAAGTTTAAATTATGGGGCTATTTGGGGGTATGTAATTGGGTAACTATTAAAATTTTATTCTAAAACTACATGTAATATTATTTATATCAGCACACATAAAATGGACATATGTGCATAAACACGATTTGAAAATACACAAAAAACACTTTATACTAATTTTCGGAGAACAAAACGGTTTGTATTTTAGTGGCCTAAACTCCTGGAGCAAAAATTTATATTTTGTGAAATCAGTATGTCGATAGTTTTAAACTAAAATACACTCACAAATGCGTCAAAAGTTAAAATTTTATGGAGTGCGAAATACTGTGTTTTAAGACATAAAAAAATTTTGGGACCGTTAATAAAAGATAAGCAGCGCCAGATTTCAAATTTTAAATTTTTTGAAGCATTGTCCAAAATAGAAGAAACATGTAGGTCCATTCAAGAATGGTACAAATCGCCCTTTTATCCTTTTGTAGTACCGATCCAAGTGGGTACTTCTAAAAGACTATGTATTGTTGAGTTGTTTAAAATAAATGAAAAATCTGCAAACATTTTTTTTAAATTTGAAAATATTAAATTTTTTTGCAAATCCGCATTAAATATTAGCGGGTACATTTTAGGGTGCAAAAATCGGTGACCATTGGGTCAATCGGATTAAAAAGATTAATGTGTTGTGTCCGAGAACTTTTATATGAGCATGACTTAACGCGACGGTATTAAAATAGAACTATGGAAATAACCCACTAAAAAAGTTTAGGGATACATTTATGAGTGCAAATAACAAGTAACCACAGGATAAAGATCAATAAACGATAAATTTAGAAATCGGGGTTTCGAGAGTTTTCATTAATGTGTTCATATTCATAGTTTTCATATAAACACGACACCTCAAATTTAAATTGGAAAAAAAAAATATTTTTTTAATTTTGGAGGTATTTGGGGGTATGTAACCAAGTAACCATTAAAAATTTTAACCTAAACTTTTTTTTCAACACGCATTAGAAATGGACTTTTAAGCGATTTTCCAAAACTAAAATTCGCTTAATTATAGGCCTATTAATTAATGTTTGTAGTGATAAAATATTATTGAAAATTCAGTGCCGTTTATACAATATTTTATTGCAAAAAAAAATTTGAAAGGATCATTTAAAAAACTTACTCTTTTATTTTTTTGCTTTCTGGTTGTATTTAGGTGTATCATTTTTCATTAACACTGCTTTGTGTTATTAAAATTTCTTATATTTCATTTTATTTTTTCGTTTCATTTTATATCTTAACTTGTCTTCCTTTCGCATATTAATTAACCTATTTTCTCTTTTAAGCATAAAAAAATTCTTTTTTCTAAAGCTGGAGCTTTTAATCGATAAGAAATATCAGTTTACGACAATAAATTAATTCTGCTCTCGTTTGCATTTAAAAGTTTGATTAAATTTTTTTCGGATTGAAATTGGATTTTTAGGAAAACTCAATTTGACCAGAAAACGCTAATAAGCGATTAAGATGTTGTTTGTTATTACACCGTTTTGAAATTAACTTTTGACTTCCTTTTATCAATAAATTCGGAAGAAATTCCTCTTTTAAACTTCTTAAAAAAATTAGTTTTTGGGACAAATAGATTCAACTTGAGAATTCTCCTCCCACAACCTCGAACGTCGCTTACTTTAAATGAATTCAAATATTTTATATGGTACCCAATTTAGGTCGGAGGTAAAAATCTTATTTTAAATATTTTTTTAACCACGGATTTATCAGTGCACGAATTTATGGTGTCCGGAAAAAATACATTCTGCATAATATCTTCGGAAAGAATCTCTTCTGCAATAATAACTTTTGCAAAAATACATTCCAGTAAAATATCTTCGAAAAAAATAACTTTTCGCCGTGCGTCGCAGAAGATATTATGCTGGAAGGTATTCTTTCCGCCTTTCTAACGCTGAACGTTGGATAAATAAACCGAGGAGGGAGACGCGCAGCGGAATGGAAATAAACAAACTTTATAATTTAAAACATTACGTACAACCTGTAAATAATAAAAATATCAACATTTTTTTAAAGAAGAATTATTTAATAATGTATTATAATACAATTTCGCTTGATTTTAGGTTTTGCTTAGGCTTAGGAAAATAAATTTAATTAAAACAAAGTTTTAAATAATTTTCAAAGCATTTAAAACTAACTAAGAATGTTTTATACTGAGTTTTCAAAACCATAAAGTTTGGCACAGCGGAATAAAAATAAACAAATCGTATTATTTAAAACATTACAAACCATTGATAACAAAAATTAGATTTTTTTAAATAAAACATTATTAAAAAATGCATTACAATACAATTTCGCTCGATTTTAAGGTTTTGCTTAGGCTCAGGAAAAATAAATTTAATTAAAACTAAGTGTTAATTTGCTTTTAAAGCCTTCTACACTAGTATGATTTTATACTTTAAGTTTTTAGAAGCATTAAGTTTTTAATTTGTTCATAAGCGAGTAATTTTACGTTTAGAATTAAACAAACCAGTGTACTTTTCCTTTAGTAATTTAGTTTAATAAATTTACCAGTGTATTAGTTTATATTTAAAGCGTAGTGTAGTAATTTAGCACAATTTAACATCAATCAAACAGTTTTTGGTTTGTAAATTCGCATAGTTGGTAAGGTTTTAAATTATAAGATTGCTTTATTTTAATTTCGCTGCGCGTCTCACTCGTCGGTTTATTTCTTGAAGGGCGGAAAGAATACCTTCCAGCATAATATCTTCCGCGACGCACGGCGAGAAGTTATTTTTTCCAAAGATATTTTACTGAAATGTATTTTTGCAAAAGTTATTCTTGCAGAAGAGATTCTTTCCGAAGATATTATGCAGAATGTATTTTTTCCTAGCGCCGAATTTATGAGACAAGTGCACTGAGACTTCTCTATATTAAACAAATATTTCAACCTCCATAACATTGTCGGATTGTTTGACACTGTGGGTTTTAATAAGTCTATTAACTGAAATTTTAGAATTACATTTTTTTGCAAAAATTTCAGTAATTATCACGAGAATTTTTTTAAACTTTATTTTGTCGGATTTGTAAAATATATATATTTAAATGATTTTTATTATAATATCAATTTTTTTGTTGGAAACATTGCTGTGAAACTTACAGAAAAGATAAAGTATAACACACACTTGATTACTTTGCGAAAATTTTTACCAAATCTATATGTGGTTGCTAATGTTAATTTAATAAAAACATATGTTAAAACTTAATCAAAAAATAATGAGGTCTATTTTCTACTTTTTGCGAACAATAATTTTTAAAAACTGAATACACTAATATTCAGTCAATAAACGCGGTAACGCCAACATAAAAATGACATGGCGATTCAGCATTTTTAACGGCAAATTTTTAGCCGCCAAAAGAATATGGTGTTTAAAAAAAATTGGTCCTCGCTTTCTTTATAATAAAGTGTTTAACATCATGATGCGAATGCTAAATTTTTATGTTTTCGATACAGTTTTTCGTAAGAAACGACATCACCAATGAATTAGAAAATTTTAGTTCAAAAAAATTGAAGTACGGACGTGTCATTGCTTCAAATACTTTAAAGATATTTTTTTCAATGTAACATAGTACGCTAATGTATTGAGTTTTATTTAAAAAATAAGATATCATCAAGCAAAAAAAACAGAATCATGTTAATTAGCCATAATATAATTTTTTTAATTTAGTTTTGAGTTGTTTTTAGTTATTTTCGTTGAAAACTGACGAAATAAATTTTTTAGACAAAATAATTTGCAGAAGATAAATTTCAAACATTTAGAGTTGCCCAATGAGTGATAATTTAAAGAGTTTTCAGCTTTTAGCAAGATTTATAGCAAGTTGAAACGGAAGATATTAATTATAGGTTAAACGACACGTTTCGACAATCATATCTTTATCGGGTATAACTAATAAGGAAAGTTATACTGATACAGTTTTTTAGAACCATAAGTAGAGAAATTGAAAAGCATGAAAACTTGAAAATAAAATTTAGCATTTGCATTATGATGTTAACTTCATGATCATGCGTCCTCCACGCCTTATGTTGCTCAAGCTCATTGCATAAATTTAGACTTTTTTACCTAATAATACCGGCAATTATTTTATTCAGAAACACACACCACCCATATAATTTTAAAACTTTATTACAGTTTAAACACGAATTTATATTATAAAAACATTTTAAAATTATTAACTTGTTAAAAGCAATAAAATTTTACGTTTTATTAAATGAAACTTAATTTTTGGCAGTTTTTTTATTTATTTAACTTAACGCGTTAAAAATTTCTTTTGAAATGTTTATTTCTTTATTTTTAAACGATAGTTCTGTATTCGTACGTTTTTGTATTGTATAACTTTAATTTTATTGCGATTTCATGCGTGTTATTTAATCAAAGGAACATCCGAATGCGGTAGTTTTTTTTTATTATCCCAGAACGGGCCGTTTCTTGGATCTTGGTTCTGGGAAATCTAAGTTTGAATTTGCAATCAGATGTAAACGTGCCCGTGTAGGTGTATTTAATAGAAAAGGATTAAATGTCCTTTCATACTGTTCAGGACTTTGAGCGAAAGCTCTAAAAATATTATCAATACTATTCAGAAGTTTTCAATCAGCTGATATACGGGTATTTTGCTCAGAATTTGAAACATATTTTTGCCTTTTAGTAAAATTTAAATTTTTTGTGTAGTAGGGATCTCATTTATGATGAGCGTGACTTTCAATAGTAATTTTAGGAATCGGAATAAAGTTTTCAAGTGAAGAAATATTAAGCTTTTTTTATTTCGGTGTAAAAGATTTTCCTCATTATTTTTTATTTAATTTAATGAAATTAAAAATAAGTGTTTTAACCATTTGCGATTTTTGAGACCAAAAAGCACGTCTTAAACGCAAGAAGGCAAGCGACCAGTGCAGCTCAATAATAAAATGCTGGGTAAGCGAAGTTGGCGGCTGCTATATTTTTTTACTCAGAGAGGCAAAACGCGATATGAACTCCGCGTCTGAGCCGCAATAACAATCGCGAAGGAGTTAAACCTTTAAAGGAGCACTGTCACAAATCAAATTTTTATAACGCCCGAACCGGACTGCTCCTTTAATACTGAACCGATTCAGCTGAAATTTAAAAATGTTGTAGCCTTGTAGTGGAGCACTCTAAATACCAAATTTGAGTTAGGTAGGTTTGGTATTGAAGGAGGAGTCCGGTTCGGGCGTTATAAAAATTTGATTTGTGACAGTGCTCCTTTAAGTCTTTAGACGCACACCTGTTATTTATTATATGTATTTTATTGTTTTCTTTTTGAAAGTGTTTTCATTTTTAAACATGTTTAAAATAAAAATAAAATTTATGTATAAAAATTAAATTATATATATATATATATATACGATTCTAATTATTGCTTTCAGTGTTACATTCAAGTATGCAGTCTAGTATGACATTGCAATCAATAGCATAAATCTGTTACCTTTTAATTCTTTTCCGTTAAAAGTTCTTCTTTTTTAGATCTATATGGCGAAGGCGCAATACTAAGCTGTTTATGGCAAATCTTTCCGTGCGACATGAGCGCGCCTTAAGTACCTTAAAATCCAAACTCGATTCCGACATTCCGGCTTGTTTAAAAGATGACTGGACCCTGAGGCGATGGTTGAAAGTGGCGAAATACGATCCAGATCTAGCGCTAAGGCTCCTAAAAACCCACATGGTCCACAGAAAATTATACAAGTTGGACGTAGAAGAGAGTGAATTGTTCCGGAACGAACACCTCGCTCGGGTTTGGCCTTGCTGCTGGACAGGGACTTCGGACAAGGACGGTTCACCGATCCTCATACGGAAAGCGGGAAAAGTGGATATCAGAGGTTCAAAAAGTTTTTTGTTCGCGTTTGTGATAAAATTCAGCCCACGTAACAAACGTTTTTGGATTTATATTTGATTGTTGTTTCATACAGTAAAAATTAAAGGAATTATTCTATAAAAATTTTTCTAATCTACTTTCACAATTTTTTTACAAATTTAAATAGGTTTTATTTTAGGTCTACTACGTTCCGTAAAAACTTCGGACCACATTCGTCACGAGATCTGCCAGAGCGAAAAATTTATGCGAGAGCTCAGGCTTCGGTCAGTCCAACAAAACAGGATAGTCGGTATGTAAAGCATTTTAAGACTTGAGTCTATTTTCTTTTTAAAGATTTGTTGCATTTATATTTTCTTCTTCCTGATAAAACATAATTTATAGGCAAATGAAATCTAGCTGACCTCGATAATTGCAGTATTGAATCGATATTTTAACAACAAAACCATTCAAAAATATTTACTCAATCGGTTTAATAAAAAAGATCGAAACTCGTATGTTAATAATTATTTATCCAATTACTTGATTTGGAACCCATATGCAAAATTTTTAGAGGCTAAAGTTGGTTAATTTTTGTATATTTTGTGAAAATGTGAAATTAAAATAATTCTGCGTTCTTATTTGTTTTGTTTTTTTAAGCGTCGTTACCGCACAATTTTAATTTGTCCCCTCATGTCAGCATTCTAACTTTCGACGTCAGCCAGACATAATTCAACATTAAATTATATCTGGCTGACCTCGTAAATTAGTATGCAAAAATGAGCTTGATTAAAATTGTGGGTCAGCGGTTTCTCATACAGATAAGACAAAAACCAGTTTCTTTAAAACGAAAATAACCAATATACATTAAACTCTTAGGGCTGGTTCATACTTATGACAAAACGTCCTTTGGACAAAGTCCAAAGACAATTTTATAAAAGCCAAAACGTCCTTTAGACAAGCCAAAACGTCCTTTAGACTTTTTCCTTTGGACGAAGTATGAACGCTACTTCGAATTTGTCCTTTGGACAAAGTCCAAAGGACGTTTTGTCAAAAGTATGAACCAGCCCTTATAAATACAAGCCAAGAAAAAACAATAAAGTTAAATTTTTTTGAAACTTTAATTACTACATCTTAAAAAAAAATTAGTTCCCTTCATAAATTAAAGCACTATTATAAATTTTTTCTGATAACTCAACAAAAACACAAATTAAAAAACACCCAGCCCACGCAAAAGATAGCTTGAAACAACGACCAGAAGTAAAAAAAAACCCTTTAAACTGTTTTATAGAACTTAAAACGCTTATTGCGCAGTAAAAAAATAAATTGAACCGGTTAAAGCTCGTACGGTAGCAATTATGCATATTCTATCACGTATACTGTATGTACCACCTAGGTATAACCAATGTGAAACTTAAAGTTAACTGCGGGGAAGTTTACGCGGCACAATATTTAGAAGAAAATGCCACACCGTGGGACGAAAGTTTTACCTGTTGTAACCGGGGAAATACATTTTTTATAGGACTTTGCGTCATTTTGGATTTGGATGGGATTAATTTGGACTTGAAGATTTTGAATCAGTTGATAAACAACTTTGAAAGTCTAGAAGATTTTATTGTGAACCAAAATTTCCCGTTAATTAAAGAAAAAGTATTAATTATTAACGCTCCGAAAATAATCAGCAGTTTTAACGGTGCCATTGAGAAACTTTGGACCAATTCCAAGGTGCAAATTCTAAGCAAAAATTACAAATCCAAAATCCTGGAAGTGATCGATTCGCGCGATCTCCCCGAAATCTACGGCGGTACTTTTCCCGATGCCAAACTTTCAACGCCATTATTAAACCCCGAGTCCATCCCCCCTCGTCTCTATTACGATTCCAAACACATGGATCCTCCGAATATCAGCAAGGTCTTTATAAAACCCAGGTCCCGTCTCTGGTTCGTTTGCGAAAAAGTGGCGCCGGCAGGTTCTCGGCTCTCTTGGTTCGTGAAAGACGATCACGAAATAGGTTTTACGATCCTTTTGAAAGCGTCACGACCGGGCGAACGCTTGGTGGTACCGAAACACCGCTGCAAAACGGACCTCGTTCCTGAATCGGGCGCCCTGCTCTGCGACCAGGAAGGGATATACATATTCGAACTGGACAATACTCACAACAAAGTTCTACCTAAAACTTTACTAGTCTCGTTTTCTGTGCAATGTCCAAGTAATAGTCAAATTATGCTAGTTAAAGAGGAAAAATGAATAAATATTGATATAAGCATTTATTCGTCGATACTCAGGTAGTTAGAATTTATTATTTGTAATTGTGATATTTTGACATTTAACACATAAAAATAGCCATTATGCATCAGTAAGGCAGATACAGTGGTAAAACGCTTCTTATTCAACCAGTGTTTTTTATTTTGTTTTAACAGATAAACTTGCTTATATACAATCTATCGCTTTTCAGTAAAAGTGAGTTTATGTAAATTTTGCTTTCAAATTTACTTAAATTCTTTTGCTATCATTAAAAAATTTTTATAAATTGTTCACCCTTTTTTAGATGAGGCCCAATTTTTTCTTAAACAATTATTGACCGCAAGTGCTAGGTTTTTATTCAAAATCAGATAATTTTGAAAAAAACCCTGCTTTAACGCACTCAGTCTAACTTACTATGTTGCTGTTTTCTCTGGTACTTTTTTTTTCGTTGAAATATATTTAACGGTTAAAGAAATATAACCTTTTAAAAATAATCAAAAAAGGTATTCTGTACTCAAACAATTCTTCTCTGGATAATCAAAGTTAAGTTTTTTAAAAATTTAAAAAACAATGGTTTTTTAAACTCAGTTATAATACTTTGATTATAAATCTTAACCAGTATGTCGTCTCATTATATAAATGTGTCAAAATAAATAAAAACCCGCGAGATTATCTCATTTTTCGTGACACATGGAAAACAGAAAAATGGTATATTTTTAAATTTTCTACTTTTTTGTCGAACAAAACAAACATTTCGAATAATAAAAATAGACTTTTTTGTATTTTAATAAAATTTGCATAAATATTCTTAGGGAACTTAAACATTATCATTTTTTAAAATCAAGCCCGTGCCGACCAGTTTTTCAACTCTCACGTTTAAAAAAAATACGTAAGTAAGAAAAGAAGGTTGGGAAGAAAATATAAAAATGCTCAAGTAAAAAGTGGGAGGGGGGAAATTGTTTTTTTAATTATTGATAATTTGGTGATAGAAAAAATGGGAGGTAAAAGCGGGGGTAAAAAAGAGAATATTTGTGAAATATATGGGTGTGATGGGTTAGAAGAGAGGTAAAAGGGGGGTTTTAAAAAATATTTTTTATATTTATAAATATAATAAGAGTATGGTTTTTAGTTGTAAGTAGTTTACATAACTATATATAAAAAAAGGGAGAATGGGTAAAATATAATTAGAGAAAAAAAAGATATATTGATATAATGGGATTAAAAAATATATTGGAAAAATTTATATTTTATATATGAAAAATATAATATAAAAAAAAAAAGAAAAAATTTATGACAGAATTTTTTATGAAATAAAAATAAAGTAAATAAAAAAAATGTGTAGAGGGTATATTAATAAAAAAATAATTGAGAAAAAAAAGAAAAGAATATATTTTTTTAATACAAGTCGTTGCTGATTACTAAACAAATAATTTTTTTTTGAAATATATTGTTTTTTTTTTAATATCTCTAAAATGTTTTTGGTAAAATATTAAGTTTTGTGTTTGCGTAAAATTCATAATTTCATCAAATACTCGGTTTATAATTGTACAATTGAATGTGTCCTGAAATTTTTTTTGTTGGCTGGTTTGTGTGAAAACCAAATAGCTGTTGGATGTTATAAGGTTAAAAGTACAGGACAACTGTATTCAAAATTATTGTATTTTTTGTGACAAAAAAACGGTGTAAGTACAAAATATTCTAAAAAAACCCTAATTAGGTTCACCATTTTCCAATCACTTTTTTTTGGGTGGAGGAGGTAAAAGGGGGGGTGTCTTTTCTTTTTTTTCTCATAAGCTGTTAAAAAAAATACAGTAGTATCAAATTCCTTTCTGCTATATATTATTGTTGGTTGTGAATAACTAAAGCTATGTATGAGGCGAAGCCACTCTTACTGTGACTAACGTAAACACACATCACACAGACCTAAACAAAACTACCTCGCAAGGTCGTAGTTACAACCCCCATAACCCCCCTCCTTTTAGACTGGCGGAGATAAAAATTTGGGGGTTTTAAGAGATCAATTTTAAAAAAATTTCTACATTTATATACCTTTTTACAGCTTTTAAGTGATGTTCTAATGAATTTCAAAGACAATTTTTGAAATTTTTTTAGGCTGTCGCACGATTTTTAATGTTATACTTTTTGAAACCCAAAATTTTTCAAGTTTAACTTAAACAAATAATGCAAATAACAACAAAAAGAATCCCTTAGCGCAAAGCACAAAAAATTTACCCTTTTTAATGTCTTTTTTATGGTATTTTGAAAATTTGGAATACAACCCTCTGCAACCCCCCTATCGAAAAATTTGTATGGAGTGCAACCCCCCCCCCTTTCTGAAATCCTGACTACGCCCTTGCAGCCTCAGCCTGGTGTAACTCAAGTGTAAAGGTAACACAGTTTTTTATGGTAGTTAGCTTTCAATAATTCTCGTTTATTGATCAATAAAAGGCATCCTTGGGTTTATGTACATGTGATAGAAGGAAATGAAAATCAATGGTACATAATATGCAATATTCGTATAATAGCAACAGTATATTATAAAGGACATGACACTCTAAACTTTAAATTTATGCGTTTTCAGTGACTGTAAAGGGCAGAAATTTATACACGTGCTTAGGTTAATTAGGGTCACGACTGGGCATAATACAGAATACAAAAGGCGGGCATAAACGGGCATTTACCCCTTAGTAAAACGCCCACAAAATTGTTTTAGAACTGAGCGTTAAATTCTTCTCTATTAATTACTCTTATGGCAAAGGTCGATAAACAAGGGGTGGAACTCAAAGAAAAAGTACAAAACAATTATCAAGGTGTTTAAACCCTTTGAAATACCCTGGAATTTGTTTGTCATTTTTCTTTGAACTGCCCTACCATTTTATTCACCTTAAACGGGAAGCATTAATTATTGTCGTGCTCCAGGTAAATTTGTAAAATTGGGCAAAAATAGTTGTTTTTTTCGATTTTCTCATTATGTGTTGTCGTGCAAATATGTTTACAGATTCAAACTCACCGAGATCCACTCTATCAAAACCCCCCGGTTGTGCCGTGATTGCCCAGTATCTTTGATTGCTATTTTCCTCCACGGCTCGAAAACTTCCAGAAATTTGATGGTACCCTCCGGCACGGCAAATTGAATCAGAGTTTGAGCCGTGAAAGAAATAGCACATCAAAGATCTGGGCGAATGCAGCACAACCGGGAGACGATAGAGCGGATCTGCTGGTTCGAACTGTATTTTTGCACGACAAAACACAATCATGAGAAAATCGAAAAGACTATTTTGCCCTATTTTCGAATTTGCCGTGGAGCCGGGCCATAATTGAAGGCGAGCCTAAATAGTGATTATACATTTTCTGGAATCCATAAATGCTCACATATTTTTGTTTGTTAATAAATAAAATTCTTCTGCTGCAACTGATACAAAAGTTCATGTATAGATCTATATTTACAAATGTAATAGCAATAATAAATTTGGCCACAGAGAAACTAAGGTTCTTCACTGGATTATATGTTTGTAAGCTAGATTTTTTTGTTGAAGAAAAGTGTGATTGCTTGACATCAATATAAAGAAAATCGCGTTACCGGTTCTATCATCCCCAATACTCTTCCCGTCTCATATCTATCTGCTGATATATTAGATATATGAAAAGAATTGTATATGAATTATGATTAGTTGCTGTCGAGAAGTGTTGTAGTCCGTGGAGGAGTGAGGTTTGCCTTGCTGAGAGCTGCATAGTATGAGATCTGGGCTCTCTGCTCATTATTGTCTCTGATTTTCGTCCACGTTGCTCCCTTTTCTCGTCGAGATTGTGTTTAGAGGGGGTTCTATTTAGGTGTCTGTATAAAGGAGGTGTTACGGGTTATATGGGGTGAAGAGGGTAAGTTTTAGTTATTATATGTGTACTTTGTGACTTAGAATGAAAAAGCTGTATTGTATTTATATGTTAAAATCCAAAAATATTTTTTTAAATTGGGCGGCCGTCGTACTCCCTTAGTTTAAAAAAAAGTAAAGTGTCGTTGATTATAAATTTAAAACAACTCCGTTATAATATAAGGGGAAGGCTTTTTTTTGGGTAATTCTTCTTTAAAATAATTTAAACAACAATTAATTTTGAGGCACAGGCTAAAATTTTACGAAAAATCGTCGAAACCAAAGGTAAAAGTTTGTATCACTGGCCCTTTTAGTGGCACAAAATTTATATCGAAGGAAAATTTTATCACTGGCCTTGATAAAAAATTTATTTAACCAAAGCCATTAAAATATTTTCAACAATACTTTTGGTTTTTTTTAGTGTGATTGGTGTTTTTGTTTTTTAAGAGTTTATGTTTTGTTTTTTGTAGTTTGTTAATATTTTTTTCCTATGCGAAAAAAAAACCAAAGCAAAAAACAACAAACCGGTTCCTACATAAAAGTCTCTTTTTATTAAACTGTTTCAATTTGGGGCTATTTTTTATGTGTAACATTTTATTTCACGTAAATTCGCTGGTTTTAAGTACTTATGATCTCATGATGTCGATGACTTATAGCAAAATATTTAAAAGAATGTTTAGATTAAAAATTTTTTGTTTTGGAAATTTTTAAAAAAAAACTCACACATGTTCGCATTTAATAATAAACATTCTTTCTTTTTTTTGGAAAAAAATTTAGATCTTTAGATCAAAAATACAACAAAGAGTTTGCGATAAATTTGTCATGCCGTTGTTGAGAAAAATATTTATTTATTATAGGTATATTAAAAAATAAGCAAACCTATACGTTTTTGAGAATTAAATGAACGTTTAATTGTCGTGACATATATGGTTGACTTACTTATCTCGCTGACCTAGTGTTTAGCGAAAATCAGAATGCAGACATGAATGGACCAATTAAATTGTGCATTGTACATTGTGCCGTTATGACGTTTTTTGGAAAAAAATACTAATAAGAACGCAGATTGTTTAAATCAATCTTTTTACAAAATATACAAAATTATCCCAACTTTAGCCCTTAAAAAATTTGCATTTGGATTCCAAATTAAGTAATCTGATATATAATTATTAAAATATGGGTTTTTATCTTTATTATTAAACCTTTTTTCGTGAAAAATTTTAAATGGTTTTGTTGTTAAAAAGTATATTTAATGCTGCAATTATCGAGGTCAGTTAAATTTTTTTTGCCTATAGTAATATTTTGGGAGGCATGAGAGGGTCAATTAAAATTTTGCGATTATGACGTTAAAAAAACGAATTGGAGTGCGGAAATTTTTAAATCCCGCCTTTTGCTAAAATATATTAAAATTATCAAAACTGCAATTTAAGGCTGTTATAGGCAAATAAAATCTAGCTGAACGCGATATTTGCAGTAATGAATCGACTATTTAACAACAAAATCATTCAAAATTTTTCACTAAAGCGGATTAATAACAAAGATTGAAAACTTTATTTTAATAATTATTTATCAAATTACTTAATTTCTAACCTAAATGCAAATTTTGTTAGGGCTAAATTTGGTTAATTTTGTATATTTTGTGAAAAGGTGAAATTAAAAAAAAATCTGCGTTCTTATTTTTAAAAAAAAAGTTATTACCGCACAATTTTAATTGATCCCTCCATGTCTGCATTCTAATTTTCAGCGTCAGCCAGATATAATTCAACCATAGTTTTAATTTACCCAAAACAGGCTATTGATCGTGTAAATTGAACTATTATGACTTATAAACACAAAATCATACAAAAAGACATATCACACATCTTAAAACTTACAATATTTCAATGTCTTAGCTTTCAAAAGTTGAAACGAGCTATTGTTGGTGTATATCGATAGAAAACAAAAAGAGTTGATATTAACAAATATAAACAGAAATAAACAAAATATAAAGTAAAAATATAAAAAAATAAACCATTAAACACATTCGTTCATTTTACTAAATATTAAAGTTAGTTTGCAGTTAGACACTTGACGTATAATTCACAAAAAATTTAAACGAGTTTTATCAACAAATTGGGATAAAAATATAATTTAATTAAAGACCACAAAATCTATATAACCTACTATGGGGAACATAATATTTATAACGTTGCAGGATTTATGCATTGGAACTTTTAAGAGTTCTAGCCGAAATAATAAACTTTCATTTTTTTGGGTAAAATATAAGTTTTTGTATTATGATCAGACAGCAGAACTATGCATAACTTAATTCTGTTGTGTTATAATTTCATTTTTTTTTAATAAAATCAAATTTTCTACTTAATTGCCGCTAACATAAACCATAATTCCAACAAAATTTTAACGTGGCTATTTGAAATGGCTTTAAAGGCTCAAAAAGAGCTCTTATTTAAGTCAGATTAAAAACTTTTCTTAAATGCATCTAATGAAGCAGCAGTTGGTTGATACGGGAGTAAATTGTTTCAAGGTACAACTAAAAGAAAATTTCTTTGCATTAATACGACTACCTTCAACAACCAATTTTAAAGGATGTCCACGAGTGGGTTGCAGGTTAAACTTAAAAAAATCGTTGGCTTGAAGATTGTTTAAGTCATGAATAATTTTAAAGTACTTATATAAATAAGTTTTATTTTTTAATTTTTTTTAATTTTTCTAAACCTAATCCAGCTTTTGATCATACATAACCAACAGGTAATAGGTAATTTGCATTTATAGAACAACCTTCTAGTAAAATTTTGTTGCACCTTTTCCAAAATATTTATGTTTCTTTGTAAATATGAGTTCCAAACTGCACTGGCGTACTCCAGAATTAGTTTGACATAGGACTTATATGCTCTGAGAAAATTATTTCTAGAGTTTGTATTGAATGTTCTAAAAATTATTGATGTCACTCTCCTTTTTTTTGCTGTGTTTTCATAATGTTTGGTAAAGTTCAGTTTTACGTGTTTTTTTAATTCTTGGTTAAACGTATTTAGCTAAAGCTATTTTTGAACTCTAGAATGCTCGCGTTTGAGTTTTGCATCTTAATTTACTTCGTTAGAATTAACGGACGCCTGGGTCTACGTTCCACCACGTCGTCCATGTGTAAGATGTCCATCGACCGCGAACTAAAAAAAATTTGTTGATTAAATAAAAATAAAAAAAGTGAACAAAAAATGAAAAAGATCGAAAAATAAAAATAATATAAAATAAAATGAAAAGAATATGTGTAAAAAAATAGAATAATAAACATGACTTGTGTTTGTTTATAACCTACCAAGATTTCTTTTTCAATTTTCTCAATAAATAAAAAATGGTGTTCAAAAGTCCAACATCACCATTATATGCTCGATGTGGCATTGGATTGGGAAATACAAGACGAAGGTTTAGCGGAAGAAGTTCGCTTTGTTTAACGCCAAGATCCCGCCAGCAAGGATCACGCAGAAAGTGTTCCAATATTAAAGTAAGCATTTTAATTCTGACTTTCCTTATGCGTGCCTATCAGTATTGCAGCAAGCTGGTGCCAAAATTTGAAAAAAAATCATAACGAAAAAGGGACTATACTCCCAAAAGCTAAGATTTCGAACTCATTTTCATATTTTAGGGTAGCCACCGACCAGGGCTACCCTACCGAAAGGGTGGAGGTTCGTTCCACTATTCCTAAAAGACCAAAAGGAGAGAAGAGGTATTCTTATTGTATGTAAAGAGATAATTAAAAAAACTAATTTAATTAGCCTCCCGTGCTGACGGTTTTTTGTAAAAAAATGCACTGGATTAACAAAAAAAGATTAATTATATAAATGCTCTGTCAAGATAGCCCCCTTTATAAGTGGTTGTGCCCACTTCCCCCGTTTTAATACATCCCCGTTCAAAAATGAAAACAGTATTTAAAATAATGTGCCATTTTTGACTTATTTTTGCGAAAGTTTTGCAGTTTTTAGCCTATATCTGAACGCAATTTATAATTTAAGCCATTTAGCCATATATAAAGTTTAATTTCGCCTTTTTTGTCCTTTTTTATTTTTCTTGTTTTCTCCTCTCCGTTTTCTCCCCCGTGCTCCCCGTCTCGCCTTCCCTCCCCTATTTCGTCACTTTTGTCTCCTTATGTTTATTTGTGTTTTTGTGTTTTTTTTTTTTTTTTTTTTTGTTTTGCTTTGTTTGTTTTTTTTTTTTTCTTTTTTTTTTTTTTTTTTTTTTTTTCTCTTTTTTTTTCTATATTTTTTTTTTTTTTTTTTTCTCTTTTTTTTTTCTTTTTTTTTTTTTATCTTTTTTTTTTTTTATTTTTATTTTTATTGTCATGGCCGTAGCCAGGATTTCAATTAAGGGTGGGATTTTTCGGAAGGTGCTTTATACGTGCCCACAGTGGCGTGCCCAGGATTTCATTTGGGGAGGGGGGGTTGGGAGTGTAAATACTAACCCTGAAGGGGGTCTGGGCAGCCCCCCAGATATGGGAGGCCTGGGGGGCGAGAGCCCCCCAGCGGGGTCGAAGGACAGAGCCCCTTGTCAGGGGGGTCCGGGGGCATTCTGCCCCCCAGGGGAGAAAATTTTTAATTTAAGGCGCTAAAATACACTAGAAATTTTAATTCCAGACACTTAATACAAAATTTAAAGTTTTTTTATACCTATACATTTAAAACATGTATTTAAAACGTTAATAAAAGGATAATAGTGTTTATAGTAGTTTTATTAAACATGTATGCCTTAACTACTGAACGGGATAATCGATGTGAAATCGAAAAACTAAGATAAATTGGCAATTTAAACTACCCGCGTAGCGGGGAAATTTTGGTTTTTTGACTATTAATATGCTTTTGGAAGGCATTAGGAAAGTTTCTGTATTAATATTAACGAAAAAAATTTTTCTCTCCCAAAATTTAAAAAACGTAAGGGTCTCCCCTTACGACAAAATCTGAGGGGCGCCCTCCGCCCCCCTGGGCACGCCACTGCGTGCCCACAAGGGGGTCTGGGGGCGAGAGCCCCCCAGAAATGAGGGGTCTGGGGCGGTAGAACCCCAGCGGTGTCAAGGGGCAGAGCCCCTTGTCAGGCGGGTCCGGGGGGCAGAATGCCCCCCGGGGTGAGAAATTTTTTAATTTTAAGCTCTTAAAAGGCACCAGGAAACCTAAATTTAAGTACAGAATCCTGATTTATTTTCTCTTTTTTTAATAGATACAACAATAAAAATTATAATTAAATAGTTTTAAGGTATTATTATATGCCATTTTAATTAAAAAAAACCAACGTTTTTTTAAAATAAAAAATCTTTATTCAATTTTGGTTAGGTTTTTATAGTATATGCTGCAGTTATGCACTGCACTAATGTTTTGAATTATGAATAATTTTATTTTTGTGAATAAGAGGTTTCATGATCCTAAATTACTCTTATTTATGTATTTTAGATAGCTTTAATACATTAGGAAAAAAATTGGTAATTTTTTTTTTAAAAAACCAAAGGGGGACCCTTACAAAATTTTTTCTTTTCCCAGAATTTGAAGGGGAATTAATCCCCCCAATCCCTCCTGGCTACGGACTTGGCTTTGGAAACAAAGCTCTTTCACAACCATTTACTAGAGAAACAGCTTTTTTTAAATATTAACACTTCTGAGAGACTTGATTTTCATCAAGAGAATTCGGTGACTCTATTAAAAAACTATATTTTCTGCAGTTTACTCTTACATGTTTTACTTTTAGCTTTTTAGAATGTCCTTTAGTTTGATATACATTGAAGAAAAAATAGTTATTTGGGTTCAGGTTTAAAATTTAAAATTTTAAGCCTTTGAAAACCCCCAAATTCTACTATCTGGCGACCATTTCGGAAGAGGGCGACCGCCCCCCGCTTAACCACTACCCTTATTTTTCCCCCTGTGTGACCGTTTCAGGGGGGCGGCGGCCACCCCCTCCCCCCGCCCCCCTGGTTACGTCCCTGTCTCTGCTATATTAGTGGTTGTGCCCCCCTCTCCAATAAAACTCCGTTTCGTTTCGGGGGGGGGGGCGGTGTTTTTGACAGTAAATAAAAAATATACTTCCAAATTGATCGGGAGGGTGGGGGGTCCAGCCTTCCAGGGGGGGGGGTAGGTCAGACCGCTCTTGAGCTTTGTGGGAGGGGGGGCCCTGGATTTTTTCCAGGAGGGGAGAGGGTCCAAAATTTTGGCTCTAGGGGGGGGTGGACCCCTCTGTCCCCCCCCCCGAAAAAAAACACCTATGATTATGGGGGTGTACCCGACCCCCGAAATTTAGGAGGGTGTCCCAAAAATTTTTTGGAGTATACCGCAAATATCCCATTTTTAGTGTTTTTAGTATATTATGACCCACAAATTTTAGGGGATGGGGGTTTGTCTGGGCTACCACAAATTTAAGGAAGGTGGGGTTGTCGGCTATAATCGGAATTTTGGGGGGTATATCCCCCTCATCAACCCCCTGCCCACCTATGGGTGTAAACCCAGCTTTTATAGTGCTTCTGTTTTCGCGCATTATTGTTAAAAAATACAATGTTTATTTAGAGATCCTACTGAAAAACGAAAAAGAGATTTGAAATTTGGGTTTGATTATGTGTTTGATACACAAGCTACCAACAAAGATGTATACGAAAATACTACGCAGCAATTGCTAGACAAACTTTTAGAGGGATACAACTGTTCTGGTAGGTTAATATTTTAAAATGTCCATCTGTATATTTTCAGTTCGGCTTTAGGTTTATCTAATTCTAAGATAATTATATTTTGTAAAGATAACTTTAAAATTTTTGTAAAGGTACCTTTAACAAACATGAAGCTGACTTAACCCTTTATTGTAATCATAAATTTCCGACCTCTGACGGCTAGGGTGGAAGGTTTGTGGTAGAGTGTTAGAATTTTTGACAGTTAGAGGGTGGGACATGCCGTAGATGAACGCGGTCAAAAAGCTAGGGGAGAGGGGTGTTTACCCCGGGTAAATGACATTTCAAAATCCAGAAGGGGTAAGGTATCAAAATTTTGGGGGGAAGGGGGGCCCCTAGATTTTTTCTAGAGGGGGGGGTCCGAAATTTCGAGACTATGGGGGGATGGACCCCACCATAGATAAACACGGTCAAAAAGCTAGGGAAGAGGGGTGTTTACCCCGGGTATATGACATTTTAAAATCTAGGAGGGGGTCCTATGGGGGGTCGAACGAACCCCCCTAGCTTTCTAGGGGGGATCCACCCGGGGTGGAAGATTTTGAAACCTGGAGGCAGAGGAGGGTCAGGTGGGGTCCAATTTCCGAAGCAAAATACTTTTAAACCATTAAAGGCTTAATAAAAGTTTTTTTATAAGATAATACTGCATTTTATTGAATAAAAAGTGATATTGAGGTATAAAAAGTGTGTAAAAACATGAATTTGTGTTAAAAATTCACGTTTTTGAAAGAAAACTTAGTATAAAAAAGTACTTAAAATTTTCTCTAGAGAGGAGGGGGGGGGCCGATTTTAAAATCTGGAGGGGGGTCAGGGGTAAAAAATTCGAAAATTTTGTGGAACTTGGGCCTCTTGATTTTTTTTCTACGGGGGGCCCAAAATTTCGAGGCTATTGGGGGGTGCAGGGGGGGGAAGATTTTAAAATCTGGAGGGGGGTCAGGGGTAAAAAATTCGAAAATTTGGGGGAAGGGGGCCCTCTGGATTTTTTTCTATGGGGGGGGGCAAAATTTCGAGGCTATTGGGGGGTGAACCCCACCCTACCCCTCTTGTTCTATGGGGCATACCCTAGAGTGTGATGTTTCAAAAACGCTCTAGGGTACTTGTTTCAGACCCAGGGGGGTCTTTGGGGGAGAGGGTAAAATAATGCGTAAATACGCAAAGCATGAATAAGCCAGAGACATATTGGTAGACAGATTATTTAACCAGGAGGGCTTTGCATCTTGCGTCATACTTCCAGTGTTTGTGCTTTGACGTAGCTAGCTAATCAAGCTGAGTCTAAGCTTCTTAAGGTAATGTTGTGTGATTTGGAATTTGTATTTTAATCACAATTTTTAGTTTTTGCATATGGTGCTACCGGCGCTGGTAAAACCTACACTATGGTAGGTACTAAACAAGAACCAGGAGTCATTCTGCAAACAATGAAAGAACTTTACGAAAGAATTGAAGATATGAAGGTATACGAATAATTTTTTGTGCGCTCACATTCACATATTCTTAATCAAAAATCGGTTTTACAATTCTTTTAATAAAAAAGTCTCACGTTTTAGAAAACAATATTCTTGGGATTGAAAACTCATTTTTAAAACTTTTTTTAAAACTTTTTTATTTCACTAGGATGATATAATCAGCGAAGTAAAAATATCGTACCTGGAAATTTACAATGAAAATGTCCAAGATCTTCTAGAAGTAAATAAAATTTCGCTGCCGCTAAGAGAGGACAACGATGCTGTCACTGTGGCAAATCTAACCTGGCATTCGGTATCACATTTATATTTTAAAGCTTACACTTTTAAACGCTTAAAAATAAAATTTAGTTAACGAAAACAAAGACACGTGCATTTTTTACTGTGCTTATTTTTCAACCAGCTTTATATAGGATATTAAATTATGGGAGAAATCCAGCAATATTTTAAGACTATTATTAGTGATGGGTGAAAGTGAAATTGCGGGACCCCCGGAACCAGAAACGGAATTGAGATTTTTTTAAAATCCAGTATAGGAACCGGAAAGGAACTCATAATTTTGCCTGAAACACCCGGAACCGAACCTGCCCATCACACTGTGGAATCCCCGGAACACTGCAACCAGAACCAGAATTGAGATTTTCAAAAACTCCGGAATAGGAACCGAAACCGCAATTCCTAATTTTACCGGGAACATCCGATACCCCGAACCGAAACTGCCTATCACAACAACTAATTATTGTTTTAGCCTGATTCCGCGGAAGAATTAATGGAAATGTTGGATAACGGTAACAGAAATCGGACTCAACATCCAACTGATGCCAATGCTGAATCATCCAGATCACATGGTGTTTTTCAAGTAAATCTAGGACATTAGTAATAGTAAAGTACGTACTGTAAAGTGGGGCATTAAATAGTAGTAATATTTGGTAGGACACACTGACAAACAGCCAAGCGAAAGTAATAAAGGTAAAAATGCTGTAGAGCGTTTTCTGTGTTCTAAGCATAAATAGGTAGACTCCTAAATTCATACTACATTACAAAATACTATTATTATTATAAACAATAAAGTGATGAATATAATATTTCCTTCTACTTGGAAACGTTTTCAGGTGCATTTGAAGCAAAGACCAAAAACAGCCGGTGTGTCAACTGATGAGATCGTGTCCAAAATGTGCCTTGTGGATTTAGCAGGATCCGAGAGGGCGACCGCTACAAAAAATTGTGGGGACCGTTTTAGGGAAGGTGCCAATATTAACAGATCATTGCTCTCTTTAGGAAATTGCATCAACGCTCTCGCTGATAGCAATGGAAAGGTGACTATTTCTAACACAAGTAAACATATACTTTTAAACAAAACTCCAAAAAATTTTAGTATAATTTAGCTTAACTTATTAGATAAGTAGTAGAAGAACAATTAAAACTATTGCTTACATTATACAAAAGAATAAAGGTTGATTTAAATTACCTAGGTTTTTATAATTTTTTTTTAATTGTCAAATTCATTTTCTTGAGTTTATATTTCGCATTGTAATTTTAAAACTGGTTAAAGTAAGTAACTTTTGTTTTGGCATGTTTTGATAAAAAATCTAAGATAAAATAATAATTTAACCACCAAAACAGCCTTTTACTAATTGTTTTCCTTGGGTTTTAGCGTGGTGCTCACATACCTTACCGAGATAGCAAATTAACCCGGATACTCAAAGATTCCTTAGGCGGAAATTGTCGTACAGTAATGATTGCGAATGTTAGGTATGCGCAATAATAATAATTTGTGTATTAATAAAGTGAAGGCGTGCCATTTACCAATATTGCAATTTAAGAGCATAGATCTTCGCGAAGTAATGTGGGGTCTTCCCCCCTCCCTCAAAGATCCCTGGAGGGCTACTACCCCCCCAAGACTACCCCCCCAAAAAAACTTTCATCCATGTGCTCTTAGGTATTTGTTTTTGAAAAATCACCGGTGTGCCCCTCCCTTCCCCTAAATCTCTAGAATCCTAACACCCTAGCCTACCGTATTACGGTAGGGTGTTCGCTGTACCCTACCGTATTAGCCCTCTGGGAGGGCCAGACCTATGCACGGTCTCTGGAAATCATACATGGGCACGGGGGGGTTAACCCATAGGTGGGCAGGGGGGGTTATACACCCCCAAAATTTCGTATTTTGTTGACACCCCCCCCCTAAATTTAGGGTACCCGGGGACACGCACCCCCAAATTCGCCTCCCGGAGAAAAATTTTTAAACGTTATAAAAGGACTAAAAAAATTTTCCGCGCTTCGCGCGGAGTGTTTATTGCCTTATTTATGTCTTATACTTCAATTTTTTTCCTATTATTCAATAAAAATAAGTCTATAAAACAAAGAAAAATTTTTTACAAACAATTTGATACCTTAATATTTTCGATTTCCAAAACATTACAACTAAAAATGAGTACATTGAATATTGAATTACAACTGAGCAATGCAAAGTACCAGAAAATGTTTTTAAACTTATTTCTAACCATTAAATTTTTAATACCACTATATAACAATCTAAAGGGGGGTCCAGCGTGGTCGTATCAAAATTAAAAAAACCAAGTAACACAAATGTGCAAGTGGAGACCAATTAAAACATTAAAAATAGGGTGGGTCAAGCGTGGTCATACCAAGATTACAAAACAACGTAATACAAATTTGCAAGTGGAGATTATATAATTAATGGATCGCTGAGCGGAGCGCGAGAAATTTTTAAAAAAATGGTCGTTCAAGACCCCCCAAATTTTTATTCTTGGCGACCCAAAAGGGGGGGGTCTAGTCTAAACCCCCCTTTAATTAAATATAAAATTATGGATTAAAAAGTTTGTGATACTTGACTTTATAATCAAGACAATAATAATATTACTATTCTATTATTATGTAATTATTAAAAAAACTATGATTTTTAATCTAATTATAAGTATATATATATATATATATATATATATATATATATATATATATATATATATATATATATATATATATATATAATTACGTTTTTTACGCGTTTTAAGCCCATTTTAAGGCAGCGCGGAAATATTGGGTACACCCCCTTCCTCAAAATTTGGGTCTTGCCGGACACACCAACCCTAAAATTTGACCCCCCCCCCAAAAAAAAAAAATCCGAGAGGCTGCCCACCTATGGGTTAATTCCCCCCCCCAAATTCTGAGAAGGAGGGTTTAATCCCCCTCCCACTCAGAAGTGGGGGGAAGCAAAGGTTAACCTTCCAATTTTGCAAAAATTAAGAAAAAAATTAAACAGTAAAAAGCTCAAAAATGCAATAAAAAAGGGCTTTTTGACCTAAAATTAGCGTTTTTTACACATTTTTTCTTCAAAATCGAAAAACCATATGGATAAAATGCACTCCAGAAAAAAAACGATATGGGTATTTTGTGTTTCTCGGATTTTAACCCCACCCGGATTCTAATTTGGGGTTTAAACCCCCTCCCCCCACTCCGGACCAACTTGTCCATGTATGCTGGAAATGCCCCCCGCTTTATTGGAGGATTTCCCCCCCCCCCGTTTTATTGCCCCCCGCCAAAAAATGAAGAAAAAGTACCCTAAAAATATGACGCCATTTTTTTCCTTTGATGACGCCATCATCGCGAATTTTTTTCCAGTTTTTGTTTTAAAGCCATTTTAGACCTGTTTTTACCTTATTTTTGCTTTTTTTGTCCCTTTTTTCCCTTCTTTTTTCTCTTTTTTCTCCTTTTTTTATTTTCTCCCCTGCTAGCCTCCCGTGTTATTGCCCCCCCTTTTCAAAAAAGTTGCCCCCGTGCCCCCCGTTTTGGAATTGGTATCCCCCAATAAAACCTCGGGGGCAGTGCACAGGTCTGGGAGGGGTATACGGTAAACCCCTCCCCAGCCGTCAGAGGTCGGTGATCTATGCTGAATAAAATTCAAACATTTTTACTGTTATTTTTTTGACATTACTTATATTACATCGATCATACTAAATTAAATTTGAAATAAAGCTCATTTTTATTGTAGTCCAAGCATTTTGTCGTACGAAGATACCTATAACACGCTCAAATACGCAGATAGAGCCAAACAGATAAAAACGGATGCGAAAAGAAATGTTGTTCGTGTGGATGCACACGTGCATCAATACGCTCTCATCGTACAAAACCTTCAAGCTGAGGTAATAATTTTCCTTTTTGGAACAAGATTATCTACTAAGAACGAAAGCTTTGTCAGTATAGGGTGATGTTGTGATGGTTGTAAATTTAACGAATTAAGTACTCCCTTACGTAATTAATTATTAAAACTCACATCTTCTCCCTAAAACCCGCTGGGTGGGGTGGGGTGTTAAACTAAAACCCTACACCAAAAACACTGCTGATATAAACTTTAAGGCGGTCTTATGGGAATATTCAAAGCCGGCTCGCTACTACCCTAAAAACAAACAAAAGCTCAGTTCGAAATAAGATTGTGTTTTATATAATCATAAGAGTAAGTTTTTTAATGCTTGCGGGAAAAAATTTGCTGAAACAAGTGATGAAGGTCCCGTGTTTTGGAGCAACATTCGTGGCGTTTGTGCGTAATTAGATGTTGTAAGCCAATTTTTAACTAAATAACTACTAAAGTACAAGTTTAGTCTGAACCCAACTTTTCTACCCGTTTGTAACACTATTTTAAGTAAAAATTTATTAATTACGCTGTATTGGTGCTGTCTAAAGTAACCGCGCTAATTCGCCAGCAGAACCTTGGTTAAATTTGTGAAGTCAAAAAATTTATTTTAGAATGGAGAATTAAAGGAAAGACTTAAAGCGGCGGAAAGTCAAAATATGCGACTTCAAGATCATGTGGAAATTCTAGAAAGAAAGCAGAAAAAAGATAAACTTGGAATTGACATAGACAAGTATGTAGGCATAATTATAATAAGCCCAAAATATAGTTAACCCTGGACAATTTATCTCCACCAGAATTAATAAAATCTTAAAAACAATAATGCAGTAGCTGGTTTTTATAATTTGTTAAAGTTCCTCCCACTTCAGACTACCTTCTCATGTTCTCATGTGTAAAAAATCAAAATTGCGCAGGCCTTAACAATGTGATTTCGTTTGAGTGCATTCAATTTTCACAATCATTATAACTCAGTAGATAAAACTAAGAATTAGTCTTAACATTTAAGCGTCAAAACAGGGTTTATCTACTGAGTTATAATTATTGTATGTAAGGTATGTAATAATAATAATTTAAGGTCCTTAAATTTTTATCGCGCCATAAATAAAATTTAATTTAGAAAAATTAAATGCAAACTTAATTTACACTTAAATCAGCAATGAGCTTGCAAAATATTCTATACTAATTTTGTTTAGAATAATTAGAGATGTAAATCCTTACGCAGAAAGTTATAAGGTTTTACAGTTACAGCGGCTTAAGAAAGAGGCGGAATGCCAAATAGAAACTCTCCGATCAGAAGAGAGAGATCGGGTACAGCGGCACCTGAAAGCTGCACAGTGGGACGAAATAGAACTCAGCAAAGTATCACCGTTTTTTTTTTGTTGTAAAAACTTTTAAAGAATTTTTCGCAAAAATATTTTAATTTAATTAATTAGATAACTGCCTATCATAACATGACTTGTTGGTGTAGTCTTTCTTTTGAGCTCGGTTATTACGTAGTCGACGTCCTGGACTCTCGAACATAATAATTCTTTCTGATAAACATCAGCGGGGCAGACAAATAGTATTTTTCCTTAAAAAAACATATTGGTTTTTAATCGTAAAAAAATTTGAAACTAAGATTAAATGTATATTTAAATCATGAAATAGACCAAACATCATACTTTCATTTACACATTGTAAAATAGACCTCAAAAGGACTAACGAAACTCACGCGCCTATACAGCACCTATATTTAAGGTTGGCAAAGGATATAAAGAGGAAAACGACCTCCAACAACTCTAGAAAGTCCAAACATTTTCTGGACCATTAATCCCCCTAATCAGACTAAGCGTTAAAAATAATGATTTTATAGGATAACTCTCGCACTGAAAGAATTAAAACTCAATGTAAAGTGAAGCAAGAAAATTTAAAACGACAAATGGAATCAGTGACTGAAGGAATTGAAGAAATCAAAAGTCATCTAATAAATTCGATAACTAATGTAAAAAGTCAGGTAAATAAATTTTATCAGTCCTCTATCATTAAAATATTTTGTAACTTTAAAAACTCTGCTCTTAAAGCACCATGAAATAATGCTTACTGAAAATTTTTTGGATTGTGCAATCTTTGGAATCGTCGTACCTGCACAGAAATTTTTTCCAGAAAATAACATGCAATAAACAAAATATAATTTATAATTAAAAACATTGTTTATGCTCCCTTATTTCACGATATGAAAGGTGCCATTGAGCCACCAGGATCTTACTGACCTTCGGGCAGCATCCAACGGGCCTACGGGTACCACCTGGTTGCTGGATCTCTTCTCTCATAGAAATGAGTCCAGCTTGGCATGGCTAGAAAAAAATTTTGTACGTCGGCCACACATGGCAATTTTCCATCTAGCAAACCAGTGGACAAAATACAGCTCTACTATTGTGTGTGGTCTTTGTACCACTGGCCTTGCAGGAACACCTATGCTGCCCATGTACGACGTTAAATATTAAGATCAATATCAGGTGACTTTAAAAAGCCTTTAAACGAAGACCTCGGAATGAGTGAACACTGCATACAATGAACACTCTAGCGATAAAGGTTGCCAACATCGTTATTAATGTTGGATGAAGATGAAGAGCCCCTCTTGGCTTGTCTTAGCGCCTGCCCTTTGCATAATCTGCATAGGGAAGATAAGTTTCAGGTAATGCAACAACAACGATGTGAAAGTGTTTTTTTTTCTTCAAAAGTTAAGAAACATATTTAAGCAAAAAGTTTCGCGCTAAAGAAGGACGGCGTATGAGCCGGCACAATGAGAACAAAACGCCTTATTTTTGCAAAAAAATATAGAAAAAAACGTTTAAAATGGTTTTTAAATACCTCCTAACTTAAATTTTGAGGTCACAATTTTAAAAAAATAAAAGCTTGGAAATGCAAAAATAAGCGTTTTTGACACAAAAGTGGCAGTTTTTACCAATTTGTTGATTAAAGTCGAAAACAATATTGGTAAAAAAGCTCTCCAGAAAATTAAATGTTTTTCATGAATTTTGTTAAACCTCTAACTTAAATCGAAATTTAACCTCCCCTTCATTTTTGACAAATTTACTATAATTAGGGATGGATCATAGATGTTTTTTGTGAGGTCCGCTAGGGGGGGGAGGCTCCGAACTCTTCTGGGTTTTTAACTCGGGTCGACCCGGAGTGCTAGATTTCAAATTTAGTGGGAGGGGCGGAGGGGTTCGATTTTTTAACAAAAGTTTTTTTAAATTAGTAGGTAATTTAAGTGTTTTTAGGTCTAATTATGTTTTATTACACTAAAACAACATATTTAGGCCTAAAAAGAATACTGTTTTTTACTAAAAATCCTGTTTTTGACAGTAAAATAAAAAATATACTATTGTAAATTAGTTGGGGGAGCGTCGCTAGGAGGGGGTTGGGTAAGCTAGACCACTCTCGAGCCTTGGGGGGCTGAATTTTTTTAGGGGGCTCAAAATTTTGACTCTAGAGGGAGGGGTGGACCCCTCTTGTTTCTCTCAAAAAAACACCTATGTTAGGGATTTACACTTATTATTATTTTCCTGGCAAAAAATTTCAAATAAAATGTTTGGGTCTATTGATTCATATCGCCACTAAGTTTTTAAGCTTTCATGCTTAATTTTTCTAGTTGGGCAAACTTTTTTTAATCTGTTGAAACTGTTTAAGGAATTATCAGCAGAACTTACGTTTGTATTAAAAGCATTGGAAGAAAATATTAGAAATCAACAATTGGAATCTGAAAAGAAGTATTTTTCGGACATTTTAAAACATCAGGCCATTGTACTGGAGGCCAATGACAAGTACGTTTTTAATTTTTATTTGAAATTTTTTATCTAGTTTTTTATTTGAAAAAAATTATTGATTATCTGTGTACAAAACATTATAATTGCATTTCTAGTGCAAAGTATGACAAAAAATATGCTATGGTTATTGATTTTGCTTTTAGACTAATTTCCGCCCTGATATCCTTGGTTACAGATGAGCATTTTATAATCCGTGGGTACGACCGAATGACACCTGAACTGGAGCAAGCGATGGATCGCGTTCTTAAGCTAATCAAAGGTGCCAAAGAAGTCTTGTGGGCAGATCAAACCCGGGAGTATTTTCCCGTCTGTCCACACTCAGCCTTAGGACAATTGTCGGATTTGACATTGAAATTAACGGATGAAGCTAATGAAAATTCTCCTTTCGCTACTGCATCGTCAACTTCTAGTCTTGGTATTAGCGCCAGTTCAAGCTCCACATCGCAATCAGCATTTAAGTCCAAGGCGGCTAAAAGCTTAAGTTTTAATCAACCGCAGCCGCACACTGAATTCTCCGGTGTCGCTATCGGGGACTCTACTAGTTTTTTTAACCCTCAAGAAACCATGCAAAGAACGGTTGAATGGACTACTGCTTTAAAATCAAAGCCTGCGCCTAATCTCAACGGGACGTTCACTATAGAAGAAAATGAAGGTAAGGTCATTTTGTATTTTATTTCAATCTAAAATTTTAAATTTATTTTTTGCAAAATAAAACACTTTTTAACAGTTGAATTGATTAGCTGTATCTAATCAACTAAATTTCAGTTTCTTGTTTTAGCTTGGAATGTTAGCCTTTTTATCAATTGCATGCATAGATGAACAAGGGGGGTAGGGTGGGGTCCACCTCCCTAGCCTCGAAATTTTGCCCCCCCCCTAGAAAAAAATCCAGAGGCCCTCTTCCCCCCCCCCCCCAACCTTTCGAATTTTTTACCCCTGAGACCCCCTCTAGAGTTTGAAATATGACACACCTCTCCTCTCGAGAAAAGTTTAAGTACTTTTTTATACTAAATTGTGTTCGAAAAACGTGAATTTTTAACACAAATTCATGTTTTTACACCCTTTTTCTACCTCAATATCGCTTTTAATCAATAACATGTAGAATCATAGGTGAGAAAGGGGGGGGGGGGCGGGGGGGGGGGGGCCGGGGCGGGGCGTCCACCCCCCCTAGCCTCGAAATTTTGGGCCCCCCTAGACGAAAATCTAGGGGCCCCCCTCCCCCAAATTTCCGAATTTTTTACCCCTGACCCCCCTCTAGATTTTGAAATCTGACCCCCCCTCGGGAAAATTTTAGGTACCTTTTTTATACTAAATTTTCTTCCAAAAACGTGAATTTTCATCACATATTCATGCTTTTACACCCTTTTTATACATGAATATGGCTTTTTATTCAATAAAATGTAGTATTATCCTATAAAAAGAACAATTATTAAAGTTATTATGGTTTAAAGCTGTTTTGCTTTGGACACCGGACCCCACATGACCCCCCTCTAGATTTCAAAATTTCGCACCCCGGGTCGACCCCCCCTAAAAAGTTAGGGGGGGAGGTCCGGACCCCCCTGAAACCCCCCTCCTAGAATTAAAAATTCGATTTACCCCGGGTAACCACCCCCCCCCCTAGCTTCCCCGACCGTGCTCACCTATGCATGTAGTATTATTTTATAAAAAAACTATTATTAAACCTTTAATGGTTTAAAAGTATTTTGCTTCGGAAATCGGACCCCACCTGACCCCCTCTAGGTTTCAAAATCTTCCACGTCGAGTCGACCCCCCTAGAAAGCTAGGGGGGTTCGACCCCCCTAGGACCCCTCCTAGATTTTGAAATGTCATTTACCCGGGGTAAACATCCCCCCCCTAGCTTTTTGACCGTGTTCATCTATGATTGCATGTATTAATAATGTTTTTGTTTACGTAAAATCCTCATATGAAAATGTTTAGATTCAGACTCAGAAACTGGAGCTTCAGCAAAATTTAATCTTAAAAATCTGTCTTCCCCGCCGTTGAAGCGCCTGGAATTTATTGATACAACAACTGAACAGTTGCAGTCACCAACGGTTTTTGAGACCCCGTCTGTCGCTAGCGATGAAAATAAAGCACCTCATAGACTTCATTATGATATTAAGACTCTGAGAACTAAAATTCCGTCCCCTGTTTCTCAAACAACCGAAACGCCTAATAATAAAATTATAATGGTAGCTGACACTATGAACAGTGGAAAAAGTGATAATCCGTCTCATCGTAAACTTAGCCCACGAAATTCAGGAATAACGGCCCGTGAAGTGCTCAGAGCTCTAAATAACGATTGTGCTAGCAGTCCATTTGCTAAAAGCATTCTATTGGCGGGTAATCGCACCGCTGTTAAAAACATTGTTGAGGAAAACAAATTAAAAACTACGGTTAGAAACGGACCATCCGGTGACTCGCATCTATCTATGTTTAAAAAGCCTATTGTACCTCATGGAAAATTAAAAAAGCTGGGAAGTAAAACGAAAAGCGGAAGCAAAACTAAAGTGACACAGTTTGGTCTTCCTTCAGCTGTTGAACAGTTGGGATCTTCCTCCACCCCCGCGTGAGTTTTTTAAATTTTCATTTTGAATTATAATAATATCTCCATTATAATTATGTAATATCCTGAGTTATTTTTTTATTTTTATTAATGTAATATTGTCAATTTGATAATAGTCTGTTTAGAAACAGTAAGCTTCGACGGACAAGGATAATTGGTTTATTCGCTTTTAAAAGCTATAAAAATCAAAATTATAAAGTTTACAAATTTTGAGTCGTTTTTATAATGTTAATTCTTAAGTTTTTTTTTAATTTTTTTTAAAAATATTTTTCTTAAGTATTATTTTTTTAATTAAGCCCCTCCTGAGCCACCAGGGCCGTGCTGACCTTCGGGCAGCATCCAACGGGACTACGGGTACCACCTGGTTGCTGAATCTTTTCTCATAGAAATGCGTCCAGCTGGGCATAGCTAGAAAAATGTTGTTGCACGTCGGCCACACATAGCAGATCAAACCAGTGGACAAAGACAGTTGTATTGTGTGTGGAGTTTGTACCACTGGCCTTGCAGGAACACCTATGCTATGCTGCCCATGTACGACGTTAAATAGTAAGATCAATATCAGACGACTTAAAAATCCTTTAAACGAAGACCTTGGAATGGGCGAACACTGCTTGCAGTGAACACTTTAGCGGTAAATGTTGCCAACATCGTTATTAATGTTGGACGAATAGTCTCAACCATAGGTGGGCAGCCTCTCGGATTTTGGGGGGGGTATAAGGGGGGGGTCAAATTTTAGGGGGGTGTCATGCAACAACCAAATTTTGAGGGGGGGTGTACCCAATATTTCCGCGCTGCCTTAAAATGAGCTTAAAACGCGTAAAAAAACGTAAAACAACGTAAAACAAGCTTATAAATGCTTTAAAACTGTGTAAGATTAAAATAAGACCTTATTGCAACTTATAAATTTTATTTTTTAAATTCTTTTAATAATAATGTGCAATGGCGTAGTCAGGATTTCATTTCCGGGGCGTCGGTCGGGGGGGGGGGGAAGAAAAAGTGTTGTCAACGCGGCGCGAAGCGCCTCCGCCGCGTAGCGGCGCCAGGCGACGCGCAAGGTCGGCCGGGGGGTTTGGGGGGTGTCCCCCCAGCCGCCAGAGGCGAAAATTTTTAAAAATATATACTAAAAACGGCTTAAAAATCGTCTCCTGGTGATCGCGTAAACATACATTTTACTTTTGTTTTTTTACCTTATTTCTACATAATTTTCTGTGATCTTAAAAATTCAGTCAGGGGGTTCGGGCGGGGGGAACAATGCCCCCCGGAGGAGAAAATTTATAATTTGAGGCGCTAAAATACACTAGAAATTTTAATTCCAAATGATACTAATTACAAAATTTAAGGTTTTTTATAGCTATACTATACATTTATAACATGTGTTTAAAACGTTAAAAAAAGGATAATAGTGTTTATAGTAGTTTTATTAAACATGTATGCCTTAACTACTGAATGGGATAATCGATTTGCAATTGAAAAACTAAGATAAATTGCCAATTTAAACTGCCCGCGTAGCGGGGGAATTTAAAGGTAATGAACGGGGAAATAAGGTAATAAACACTCCGCGCGAAGCGCGGAAAAATTTTTTAGTCCTTTTATAACACTTAAAATTTTTTTTTGGGGTGGCGAATTTGGGGGGGGGGGGGTGTCCCCGACTACCCCAAATTTAAGGGGGGGTGTCAGCAAAATCCGAAATTTTGGGGGGGGGGGTATAACCCCCCCCAACCCCCCCCCTGCCCACCTATGGTCTCAACCTGGGGGGTGAAATTTTTCGCCCCTCCTGGCTTGTCTTAGCGCCTGCCCTTTGTTGCATAATCTGCATAGGGAAGATCAATTTCAAGTAGTGCAACAACAACAACCAATTGCGGTCTCAAAACAGAATTTATTTTTTTAAAAAAATTAGGCATTTAAATGATTGTTGTAAAAAAATGTAATTAATTAGTGTTTTAAAATTTTATTTTATAACAGCTATGTTGACTAAAAATAACATTGGTTTCTAAATAAATTTTCCTAAAAAAGTCACACACCAATCAAATCAACTCCACTGGGTGGTGAAATAACGCAAAATTCTACACCTGAAATTAAAAACAAACTCACGCAAGCGGAGCAGATTAACTTGAATTATAGAAATTGAATAGCTCGATATATATACATAGTCTTAAATTAGATAATAGAATATTAAAGTCAATAAAATATTAAGAAATATCTTGTATAAATCGAACTTGTCTACGTTTATTTATATATAGAAATATTTAATATAAATGATGCACTAGTCAAATGGATACAATATGAATTAAGACCGCTTTACTCCAGTTGTTAAAAATTTGTGGGTAATACGTAACACCTAACGGTAGCCATTATAATGAAATCGCACGTTTTGACATTTTTTTTTATCAAAGTTATTTTTGTAACAAAACGCATTATGTTCCAGTCCAATTAAATATTTCTTTCACAAATATCTAATTCGATTTGTTACAGTGGCGTAGCCGGGGGCGGCCGCTCCCCCCCCCTCCCCCCCGAAATCCGGCAAAGCCGGATTTTAGAAGTCATTTTAAAGACATTTTTTTCTTCATTTTTCCAAAATTAGGGGGGTTAACTTTTTCTCCCCCCACTTCTGAGTGGGGAGGTTAAACTCCTTCTCAGAATTTGGGAGAGGGGTTAACCCCCCCAACCCCCCCCCCCTGTGCCCATGTATGGTTAAAACTCATTATGAGATATATAGGTGTGATAAAAGCCGTTTTAAACCCCCTTACAACGGTTTTTAAACTTTTGGAGTAGTCTGCCTCTCTCCACCCCCTTCCTTTCTTGGCGAAGCGTTGAATTTTGTATAGCTTTCTATTTTTACTTTTTGAATATTGTGTTATAAAATTTAATATAAATCTTGGTGCATTCTAAAACCATAAATTAATCAATATAAAAATTTTAAGGTCAAATTTCTATATTATTAGTAATATTTTTTGTTAATTTTTTTGACTTCAACCATATTTATGCGCAGAATTTAAAGACATCAGGCAATAAATAGCTTTGTTATAAACAATTTCTTCACCAGATTAATTTTTAAGATCAGACAAAATAGAAATTAGGTTAAAAAAAACAAATTGAAATGTATGCTCACTCCATCACCAGGGGACGATTTTTAAGCAGTTTTTAGTACATATATTAAAAAAAATTTCGCCTCCGTCGGCTGGAGGACACCCCCAGACCCTCCGACCGACGCCTCGCTTCGGCTGGCGCCGCCACGCGGCGCAGGCGGCGGCGCTTTGAGTCGCTTCTGCGGCAATTTTTCTCCACCCCCCTTCTCACAGACCGCCCCTTCTGAAATGAAATCCTCGCTTCTACATAAGCAGAGTAGAAGTGGCGGCGCAGGCGGCGGCGCTTTGAGTCGCTTCTGCGGCAATTTTTCTCCACCCCCCTTCTCACAGACCGCCCCTTCTGAAATGAAATCCTCGCTCCTACATAAGCAGAGTAGAAGTGTAGGTTCATAAAGCACGATGGGCTCAAAATTACGAATTGAAAAATATTATTTTGTAAACGTTATTAATATTTTAGTGGAAAGAAAAAATTGGAAAAGTCACCATCTTTGTCACATATAAATCCAAACGTCAAAAATTCCAAGTATGTTTTTGGTTTTATTGTATTCTATTTGGTAAAAACTGAAAAATAATTTATTTGCACTATTTTAAATTTAGTTTTTCTATTATTGTAAATTATTTATTTTATTTGAATTTGTCTATCTTGATTACAAACTTAAAATACACTGAATTAGAATATTCCTTTGTAACAGAAGGCGTTTAAGGAAGAAACCACAGTTATTATGAAGATTTTTACTAAAAGTTAGATGTCAACTTTGATGTATCCATAATTTCATTGTTCTATTTAAAAATATAGTACAATGAATTTAAAGCTTAAAAAATAGTTTTTGGCTCTGAAAAATTGTTCTCCAAAAGAGCAATGCTCAGGCCTGAATTGCTTTAGTAAAAATTAATTAGAAAAGATCTGCCATCAAAATCTAACGGTGGTGTTCTACCTTAAAGGTGCAGTACCAAGTCCAACTTTTTGTCTTCGATTTTGATTATTTTTTGTGAAAACCTTACTGCTGCCCCCAATAGCCCACAAATTTTTTTTTATCAAAATATCTAGTGGTTTAGGAGATATGACCCTCCAAGAATGGCGTTTTTCGACAATTCTGTATTTGAAAGATTGCTCAATGGGTTTGTATCAAAATTTAAATTACAAAATTTGCACTCAAAGAAAGCAGCTACTTTCTACTTTAATTTAATATCTTGATCGTTAAGATTGGTGCAGTATGGACCCCAACCGAACCGGTTCCGTGATTTTGGATCCGGCTGGACTAGATCCGGACCAGATCTGTACAAAATATTTTAAACTCAATACTA
>JASAMX010011589.1:0-48081 GCA_030248175.1 Microlaimidae sp. YZB2_3 | reverse complement strand
GATTTCAAATTTTAGAGGGGGATTAGGAGTAAAAAATTCGGAAATTTAGGGGGGAGGGGCGGTCTAGATTTTCGTCTAGGGGGTTTCAAAATTTCGAGATCAGGGGGTTGGTGGACCACACCATACATGGGCAAGTTGGTCCGGAGTGGGGGGTTAAACCCCAAATTAGGAGGGTGGTTAAAATCCAAGAAACACAAAATACCCATATCGTTTTTTTTTCTGGAGTGCATTTTACCCATATAGTTTTTCAATTTAAAAAAAAAAATAGGTAAAAAAACGCTAATTTTAGGTCAAAAAACCCTTTTTATAGCATTTTTGAGCCTTTTATTGCTTAAAACATTCATTTTGATCTCAAACTTAAGTTTGGAGGCAGTTAGAAGTCATTTTAAAGACATTTGTTTCTTCATTTTTCTGAAATTGGGGGGTTAACCTTTTCTCTCTCTCCCCCCACTTTTGAGTGGGGGGGGGGGTTAAACCCCCCTTCTCAAAATTTGGGGGGTTAACACCCCTCAACCCCCCGTGCTTATGTATGGACCCCACCCTGCCGCCCCCTCTTTCTCATCTATGAATCCCCCCCGGCTTTATTGGAGGATTTGCCACCCCCCTCCCCATCCCCAAAAAAATGAAAAAGTACTCACAAAATTATGGTGCCATTTTTAAGCCATAATGACGCCATCATCGCGAAATTTTTGTAGTTTTTAGCCTATTTCAATGTATTTTAAACCATTTTAGACTTATCTTTACCTTAATTTTGCTTCTTTTTTTTTTGTCCTTTTTTCCCTTTTTCCTTCTTTTTTTCCTCTTTTTTTCTTTCTTTCCTGCTTGCCCCTCGTTTCAAAAAAGTTGCCCTCCCGTGCTTCCCCCCCCAATAAAATTCCCCGGGAGGGGGAAGGAGCGCAGCGGTTTTGGAAAAAACGGCTTTTAGTCTTCAGAAAAATTACGATCAATCATAATTTTTCTGAAGACTAAAAAACTTCCACAAATTGGTGTGGAAGAACGAGAATTCGATTTGCAGTTTTTAGCCTATTTCAATGCATTGAAGCCATTTTACACCTATTTTTACCTTTTAACTTTTCTTTTTTTCTTTTTTTCCTGCTTGCCCCCCTTCCCCAGTTTTATTATTGCCTACCCTCGTTTCAAAAAAGTTTCCCCTCGTGCTCCCCCCTATTTTGGAATTGCCCCCCCCCCCCAATAAAACCCCCCGAGGGCAGTGCATAGGTCTGGGAAATACGGCTTTTAGTTTTTAGAAAAATTACGATTGGTGTGGAAGTACGAGAATTCGATTTGACCGATTCAAAAATAAAATACAAATATATTTAAAAAAATTTCATTTAATTGTAAAATTAACATTTAGACCGTATATATATCTGAGGTTAGTTATGGGATTTAAACCTTTATAAAAGAGTTATGAATGAACTATTTAAAACAAATGAAAGGGGGAGGGAACCTTTACCTTTACGTTTTTTTTTGGAGAGAAAAAATTTTTTTGATAATAATTAATACAGAAACTTTCCTAATGCCTTCAAAAAACATTCATAGTCAAAAAATCAAAATTTTCCCGTTACGCGGGTAGTTTAAATTGCCAATTCATCTTAGTTAATCATTTTCAAATCGATTACCCTGTTCAGAAGTTAAGGCACACATGTTTAATAAAACTACCATAAACATAAACACTTGTCCTTTTATTAACGTTTTAAACACATGTTTTAAATGTATAGGTATAAAAAACTTTGTAATGTAAATTTTGTAATGAGTATCTGGAATTAAAATTTCCATTGTATTTTAGCGCCTTAAATTAATAATTTTCTTCTCCGGGGGGCATTCTGCCCCCAGGACCTCTCTGACAAGGCGCTCCGCCTCTTTACCCCGCTGAGGGGCTCTTGTTTTCCAGTCCAGACTCCCGTTTCTGGGGGGCTGCCGCCCCCAGACCCCGCTTCAGGGTTAGTATTTACCGCCCATACGCATACATGGGCAAGTTGGTCCAGAGTGGGGGGTTAGTTAAACCCCAAATTAGGGGGGGGGGTTAAAATCCGAGAAACGCAAAATACCCATATCGTTTTTTTTTCTGGAGTGCATTTTACCCATATCGTTTTTCGATTTTGAAGGAAAAATAGGTAAAAAACGCTAATTTTAGGTCAAAAAGCGCTTTTTATTGCATTTTTGAGCTTTTTATTGCTTAAAACATTCATTTTGACCTCAAAACTAAGTTTGGAGGCAGTTAGAAGTCATTTTAAAGACATTTTTTTTGTTCATTTTTCCAAAATTGGGAGGGGGTTTAACTTTTTCTCCCCCCCACTTCTGAGTGGGGGGTTAAACCCCCCCCCTTCTCAGAATTAGGGGGGTTAACCCCCCAAACCCTCCCCCGTGCCTATGTATGCTCATACGCCATACCCCCTTCCGAAATAAAATCCTGGGCACGCCACTGTGGGCCCGTATAAAGCACCTACCGAAAAATCTCCCCTCAATTGAAATCCTGAGTAAATCCATAAGAACCAATATAACAGTTAATTAAAGTGCGGTTCACAGCTTAGACTTACGGCTTAAGACTTACGACTTCAGACTTAAGAGTGGAGACTTATGACTGATGGTTCGCTTCGCAAATAATTTAAAACAACACAAAACAAATCGTTTTTAAGATACAGTTTGATGATAATTGTATTATCAAATCTGCCTAAATATGTTGTTTTGTAATTTCTAACAATTACTTAAGATGACTTAACTACAAATTTAAATTGACCAACTTGTGATGGAATGTATTGCAAATTCGATATTTTAATTAAAAATTTTCAATAAAAAATGTTTAAGTCTAAAGTCATTTATTAGGTAGCTGTGAACTGGAAGTCTTAAGTCCTAAGGCAAAACGCTTGTCTTAAGTTTGAAGTCATAAGCGGTAAGTCGCAGCTGTGAACTACCCTTAAATGTACCTTGATCTACTTCGGGAACGCGATTTTGAACGCGACACTGAACGACCATTGGCAGCTGGGGATCCACCACCACTTGCTTGCTCTTCGTTTCCGCTACCGTCGTCCTCTTTTCGATCACCTGGCGATACACTGCGCTGAAATAAATTGTTCATGTAGATTAACAGGCACACACATATTAAATCGTTATTATAAATTTTTGGTACACTATGATGATGTTAAACAAATTACAACTATAATGAACCAAAATTGGCAAAATTTTACTTGAAGGTGATGTTATCTATAATAACATTACCTTCAAGTCATCTTTAAATATCGCCAGAGGCCGCCTCAGGCGGCCTTTGGCACCGCTTTGCGGCGCAAAATACGGCGCTTCGCGCCGCATTTATATTTTGTTTTTAGTTTGCTCCCCCCCCCCCCGGCCCGGCCCGCGGGGGGGGGTTCTTTCTTCCTTCCCATTCTTTAATTGAGCAATAACACAGCTAAATTACTTGTTTGCAAGTATGTTGAGGCTCTAACTTGCTTTTTGTTTTTATAAAAAAGTTTTAGAGAAAATTTATTAGGTAGTTATTTTTACAGCTCTGTGCCAGAACAAGTCAAAAAATAAAAGCCAGATGATCCTAAAAGAAAAACCGGGCAAAGACTAAAACCTATTTTAAGCTAATTTTTTCAAATTATTTTGTAAGAAATCTTTGTGTTTGTTGATTTTTAAAAAAATCTATCTAAAAGAAATGGTTAAAAATATCCATAATAGTATAGAATAAATTTATGGCTCTCTCCAAAGTTCCTCGAGAATAGATGATAAAACCCGGGCGATATAATTGTTGTTAACAAAAAATTGAAATTATGTGGATGGGCTAGTTACAAAAATTTTTCTGCTTAAAAAGCAGTTATTTTTTATTACCCAAAAAAATTTAAAAATAAAGCCACAAAATTGAACACCCTAATGATCTCAAAGCACCCTTCCTATAAATTAAATACGCGCATGGGTTTTATACTCAGAGATGCTATCGGCATGATGTCATAAAAATATTGTTATTTAATTCTCGCTTATTGAAAAGTTTTGTCCGTAAACTTTTGCCAAAATATAGTAAAACCACCAAACTTAAGTTTTATAACATAATTTTTAGTCAAGTGCAGATTTAAATATAATTTTTTTAACCTCCAGGGTTTTATCCTCTGCTATTGCCTGCTCGCCTGGGGTTTTTTGCCCGGGTTTTATTCTTTCCCCAAAAAGCGAAAATAAGGTAAAAATAGGTCTAAAATGGCTTAAAATGCATTGAAGAAATTGGCTAAAAACTGCAAAAATTTGGCGATGATGGCGTCATAATAGATAAAAAATGGCGTAATAATTTTAGAGGACTTTTTGGTACAAGTTCCATACGTGTACCAAAATTTGATTTGACCGATTCAAAAGTAATTACTAATTGTAAAACATTTTTATAGCATAAATCAAACCCATAGACCTCATTTTTGTGGTTATTTTTCTAAAAATAACATTCATTCAATCATTCTTTCTTATTTGAGCTTCTGAAAAAAAGTTATGAGGCAATTTGTACCCAAAAAAAAATGCCCTTTTTCGGTATGTACACTTTATGTTATTAAGATATTTTTTTATTAAGCCTTTAATCGAATTAATATTATTTTTTGTATTACCAAATGTCTGGCAGTTACAATTATACTTTTATTTTTTTAATCGTAGATCGTAGCTACCATTTTTTTATAGTAACCGTTCAAACACACACCAAATTTTAGTTGTAAAAAAATTAAAATTTTCGAAAAACAACTTATTTTTTAAAAAAATCAATTATATTACAATTTCGCTTAATTTTTAGGTTTTGCTTAGGCTTAGGAACAATAAATCGGCTAAAAACTAAGTTTAAATTAGCGTGTAAAGTAAAAATTTTCTTGTCCATGTTTTTGGTGGCCCATGTGACTTTCGAGTTTTCATTTTTTTTAAAATTTTTGTGTTCTTCAGACTATTAGCATTGTTAAAACATAGTTTTTAATTTATTTTGTTAGGGTACAAGTACAAGTACTAAACGTGTACCGAAAATCGGTTTGAGAATTTCACCAACAATCATAAGTGATCTTAATTTTGGGCATTAAAAATGATTAAACTACCCTTTAAAAAAAATAAATGGTGTTTTATAGCCAAAAAATGAACTTTTTTTCAAGGTACATTTTACGATGTTAAGAAAATTTTTTCAATAGTGCTTTAAGCAATATGAATGAATATTTGTTAGATTGCCGAGAGTCTGTCTGGTGATTCTAAAATATTTTTACTTTTTTTCTGGTCTTTACCAATTTTATTTTTTTTTTTTTAATGATCAGATAACAAATTAATATCATACTAAGCATATATATCGTTTTTTCTGTTTTATACTTTTGTGTTTTTTTTTCTTTTCTTTTTTATACTTTTTCTTCTGTTCTTCACAAATCAATTACTAATTGGCAATGTTATTTTTTCATTTTCTTTTTTTTTTTCTTTTTTTTTTTTTTCTAACATCAATCTGGACTTAATGGATGAACAAATGTAAGCTAACTTCAATGAACATAGCTATCTGATATGACTTTAAAGGCTCAAAAAGAGCGCTTATTTAAGTAGCAACCGCTTAAAAATGTATCAAAATTTAGTCGTGAAAAAAATTAAGATTTAAAAAATGGAAAACTTAATAAAAATGCCTCATAATACAATTTAGCTTGATTTTTAGGCTTTACTTAGGCTTAGAAAAAATAAATCTGATTAAAAATAGGCATAAATTAGCTTTTTAAACAAACACAAATTTGTTATCCATATTTTCGGTGGTCCATGTGACTGTCGAATTTATAATTTTTGTGCAAATGTTTAGATTCTCCGGACTTCCAGCAATGTTAAAACAAAGTTTTTATTTTCATTTAGCAGTTATTAAAAAAAATTTCTTAACAGTAAAAATTGTGTACCCAAAATATTGTCATTCTTTGCCTATATTTTACCCCATATTATAAAAAATGATGTTTCATTCATTTTTGAAAGTTTAAAAACGAGATATTCATGTTAAATTGACCTATAAACATGTTTTTATTTAGTATTTGTAGCGTGGAAATCTCTTTTTTTTCTTATCGATTTTTGGTACACGTTTAGTACCTGTACCGTTTGTTAGTTTACAATTTTGTTTTCTTACCATCATAAATTGCACTTGCTAAAAAAGGCCATTTTTTGGGTATAAATTGGCTCATAACTTTTTACCAATAGCTTAAATCTTAACAATAATCACAAAAATGAGGTCTAAGTGTTATATTTAGGATATAAAAATGTTTTACAACTTGTATTTACTCTTAAATCGGTCAAATCGAATTTTGGTACACGTATAGAACTTGTACCGGACTTTTTTTATTTTTCCGCGGGGGGACAATAAAACGGGGGAAATCCTCCAAATAAACCGGGGGGGGGGGCATTTTCAGACTGTGCACAGGTCTGAGCACATTAAAAACGAAAATTGAAGAAAATAGATACTCTTACCTCGTCGTCACTCATTTTGACCATAAATTTTTTAACTGGCACTAGTATTACGTCTTTAGTATGGCTTTTCGATTATTAACAACAGAGCCGGATCTTCTACAATTTTCTTTTTTATTTTTTTTTTTTATACAATGCAATCGGTCAATCGGCCATGCAAAATTTTTTTTTTTTTAATATATCTTGTTGGGACCGAATTTGCATATCATTTTTTGTCCCGGTTTGTCCGCATTTTATTCCGGATTGTTTATTTTTTTCTGTGACCGTGACACAAGATGGAGGCTAAATAAGTGGGCTCTCTGGATTTTGGCAAAATTTTTTTACAAAACCGCCAAAACTCAAAATATTTACTCAAAAAACTTACGCGTATTTTAATATATTGTTTGCACAAAAACTTCTTATTAAGCTTACAACAAGCAAACGTTTAAAAATTCCGCACTTTAAGGTTTCGCTGAAAAGTTTTCTTACTTTATAAGAAATCCCTGTAAATATATGCTACGATTAAAACTCTTTAACATGAATTAATGTGGCAAAAGCATTACGATACTAAACTGCATTATTCTAATTTGATTTAATGAATGAAATAATTTACAACCAAGTATTTTTTAAACCTCGCGAAAAAATTTCTTAAAAAGCGTTCAGTATTAAAACCACTTGCGATGTAAAGGAACAGTTACCCTGTTTAACATAAGTAAAAAATTTCGTTCAATGTTGTTAAACGTATTGTAATTTTTTGGTTTTATTAAAAAATTGCGCCAAAAATGAGGTTTAATTTTTCCAAAAAATGCGGTGAGAAGTGGACTTGAAATAAATTTTTAATAAAATTTAATGCTCCAGATAGTACGTTTATTTTATATGAAAATTTGAGGTTTTTGGAAAGCCATAATATTTTTCGTGTTTTAAAAAAACTTAATAATTTGTTGTGTACACTTTATGAGATTTAATAAGGACTCTGAGTTTATATATCTCGATTAGAAAATGAGACCGAAAAGTTGAAGTGTCCACCACAAATGGAAGCATTTTTGAATATTTTAGTTTTATTGTAATAACACGCTGGTCAGAATCCATTGTTTCAAACTGAAATAAATCAGTGCGCACAAAAGGATGCCACGCGCAAAAAGAGACGCCCGCATTTAACTAATTACGTGGTAGCGTCTCTCTTATAACCGGCCCGCGCGGCATTCTTTTAGCAATATTCGCACCTGCGTTTTGAAGCCCTGTTTTGTCGCTGCTCCTCCAACAACCATTCCCACGGAGCAAAACATATATGAATGACGTGATTACGAATACTGTATGACATTTTAAGGGTCCTTAAAATACTGACGTGAATATTTTTTTCAGATTGTTTTTACAAATTTTGGAAAAAAATTCTTTGGAAAAAAGCAAAAAAAAATCAACACAGGAGTTGTTTCTCGTTTTTCGTCGCTATATCGAATTTTTGTCGTTCGGGTATTTTGATATTTTAATATATTATAATATACTTTAAAATACAATATTTTTTTTAATTTAAGTAAATATAGAAATTTTTGTTCTATATTACAAGTGATTTACTGAACGCGTTGCAGAAACAACATAATAGAGGAGAGACCTTAAACTTAAACATTAAGCCTGGTTTATATTTCGTTCAAAGTGTCCAAAAGACAAAATCTAAACATAAAAAAATTCAAAGGACAAAGAGAAAGTTCAAAGTAAATTGTTAAACATGTTCATATTTTGTCCAAAGAACAAATCCAAAAGAATTTTAAACAAGCCAAATTTCTCCTTTAAACAATTCAAAGATGTCCTTTGGGCAATGTAAAAAGGTTGTTCTTTGACGATCTCGCGACACGACGGTCCCGAGTACATAATGCGTCTCTTTGCTGGAATCAGTGTTACATTTTTAATAAGAAAATGCACGTTTTTCTACCTGCTATATTGACATCAAGTTTTAATATAGAGCTTCTAAATTTTGTTTTTAAAAACAAACATGTAATATGAATAAATATGTTTTTTAAAAACACTTTATTTGGCACTAAAAAATACATTCTGTATAATATATTTAAAAGAATATTTTCAGAAACGTTTTGAAATTCACAACCCAAAATCAATTCCTAAGCCCAAGCGAAAGCCTAAATTCAAGCAAGCTAAAAAACATAAAAAAAATCTTTAAAAACCTATAACGTTTTTAAAATTGCCGAACAATTTACTTTTAATGAGAACATTGACATGAATTACAAAATTTATCCAAGTTGTCCAATTATAGTTGGCGCAATGCCAAGGGGCTTAATCGCCGTGTGGCGCTCCCGTGCCACTGATAATTCAATTACATTTTTTGAAATAAAAAGAAGAAAAAGATAAAAAGTTATTAAATTACTTAAGTTCTCTAATTATAGTTGGAGCGGTGGAGTGGGTCTAAATCGCCACACCAGCAAGGATTGCAATTATATTTTGAAATAAAAATAATAATGATGAGAAGAAGAAGATGATCTCGAATTACAAAAATTATCCACGTTCTTTAATTATAGTTGGCGCAGTGTCGTGGGGCTACATTGCTGTGTGGCGCTCCCGCACCACTAATGATTGCAATTATTTTTTTAAAATAAAGAATCAGCAGAAGAACAAGACGAACATAAATTACAAATTTTATTTTACACACGTTCTCTGATTATAGCGCGATGCCTCGGGGTTAAATCGCCACATGAACGATATGAAGGAATATCGAATTTTAAGATATGAGCGTTAGAATAATAATAAAAATAAGTAGAAGAAGATAAACATGAATTACAAAATTTTCCCAACTGATTATAGTTGGTTAATTATAGTTGGCGCGGTGCTGTCACGGGCTAAACTGCCGCGTGGCTTCCCGCGCCACTGATAACTGCAATTATTTTTTTTTGAAATAAAACTTTAAATTAATTTTTTCGTTAATAAATCAAGAATTAACAAAAAATATTTTATTGTTTTTGCCGTTTTCCGCGCAATTGAAGTAGATGTCGCTGTGCGGTTTCCGCCACCAATAACAACCAAGCACAGACGTCTGCTGTTATTGTGCAGTTTTTATTGTGCCGTTTTCCGCGCGGTTGAAGTAGATGGCCCTGTGCGGTTTCCGCCACCAATAGCAACCAAGCACATACGTCTGCTGTTATTGTGCAGTTTCTATGAGGAGCTGTCCACAGTCTCCTCTGTACAGAGCTTGTTGTTGCCAAAAGGTTGTTATTGTGCGGTTAGAAGTTTTTATTTAGCTATTTTTCAATTTATTATTTTGATCAATATATCGATAACAAGGACCTGAATGAAAAAAAGTGGACCAGTCTTCTTTCCAATGAGCCCATGTTTATTTTTGGTCAATCAGTAACGAAGGAGGAACATCGATTTTAAGAATTTTGAGCGTTAGAATAATAAGAAGAAGAAGAAGAAAGAGATGAACATGAATTTCAAAATTTACCCACGTTCTCTAATTGGTTGGCGCGGCGCTGCGGGGCTAAATCGCCCCGTCGCTCTCCCGCGCCACCCATGGAAACAATTTTTTTTGCGCGTTTGACTTTTTTACCTTTTTTTAACCCAAAACAATAAAGAAAAACACAGGTTATTAAACTTATGTGTTTTTTTTTTGAAAGTTTTGACATAATTATTTACTTTTGACATAATTTAAGTCTTGCTAATAAATAACTATAAAAGTTTGCAAACGAGAAAAAATTAAGTTATGTACCAAGGAAAATACCAAGGATAAATTCGCAACTTTCAAAAATTTTTATTGTTCGTTTCAGTAATAGTTATAGCCAGATTTTTCTAAGTGGACAAAGTTAATTTCCAACACTAAAAAAAAATTCAAATCTCCACTGATCTTTAAGAATAACAATAATTTTTAAATTCTGCACCGGAATAACAAAAATAGCTATCGTTTGATTTTTAGACCAAATCTTATGGGTGATTGCAAAAACCAGAAAAAATTTATTCAAAAAAATAAAAAAGTGGCCGAAATTAAGTCAGCCACTCAAAGTAAATTCATAGCATTTACGGCATATAACTTATTCTGTTAAATGTTAGCAGTCTTTTAGTGCATTAAAACATAATTAAAACAAATTATCGATAAATGCAAAAAGTGTTGGTCTGCTTAAGAAGATAAATCGAATTTCGAAATTCCAAATCGAAACAAAAATTCAACTTTAAATAGTATACAAGAATGAGAAAAATTTATTCAAAATTATCTTTAACTTAATCTCGTAAAATTTTTAAAACCTTTGTCTATTTTATTTGGTCTAATTTAATTGATTTTGCACAATTTTTGATGTTTAGATTGTTTTTCTCAGCGTTGCATTGCAACATTAGCATTGCGAACACATTTTTTTAAGACCGTCGTGTTGTACCCCCTCTCATTCCTAAGACCGTCGTGTCGTACCTTTCGCCTCCCAGGACCGTAGTGTCGCGGCACTGTTGTGTCGTGCTCCTGAATTTTATATATACACATAGGCAAATTTTTGATGCGCAATAAATTTTTTACAGCCAAAATAGCTAAAACATGTTTTGTACCCAGTTATTATTCAGGGGTGTTTTGGTCGAATGTATAAATTTCAAACAATACTTAAAATAAATTATATCAGTTTAATTATTTACAAAGCATGCTCTCTCTCTCACACCTTACTGCTTTTTGAAACCAGTATTTCATACTATTGTTTTGGTAGAAAAAGTAATTATTGCAAAATAAATTTAATAAGTAATCATGGCACTATTTACTGGTTTCTTTTCAAACCAATATTAACATTACTACAGTTATGAAATCTATTAATAAGTTTACTACATTTGCTTAAGACCAGTAAATACTAAATGATATATCCGTAATTATTTATAATAATTAAGTAATTAACCAATAAACGCCTACAAAACGCATATTTTTCATTGTTGTTCCCATTTTTGATTGAAATCGGTTGAAAAAACAAAAAAATGATCTTTTTTTGTTTATGTAAAACTAACTTCGAATTAAAATAGTTTAAAAACATTATTGCGTTCACAATCAACCGAAAAAAAAACAGTAATAAATTTTAATGTGCGATTAAAAAAAATTGATTAAAACAAACTTTTATTCGGCATATTGAAAAGTTTTACATTTTACAAACAGAAAAAAAATGGCTAAAAAGAACGAACCTTCGGAAAAATTTTGATTTAAGATCGTTTTAAATGAAAGAACATTTATTATTATATCCAAATACAGAAAAAAAAACATTTTTTTAAAGTCCAATTTGTGACACATTGTGTCCCTTCCGTGAAAACTCAAAGTGCAAGGTTAGGTTAATAAAAGGCGATTATCTTTCTTCTTTCCTTGTCAGGCCTATGGTGTATAATGAATAGCACGCCACAGTCGACTTTGGAGGTTACGGGTTCAATTCCTGTATCGGCCAAATTTTTCAATAAATTTGGCTGTCTAAATTTTTCAGCGCCTGGTTATTTTCGCTTCTACTTTGGGTCGTCACAAATTTTTAATTGAAGCAAAACAAAAATGCAAATTAAATATTTAAAACTAAACTGAACGAATTAAAAAGCGTGTGCACAGGCTTTAACTCCGGAATTATTTTAAATGCTTCTGCTGGGGAGTTTGAGTTTTTGCAACACGTTATTTTAAAAAGCGTGGTTTTTGGAATTTTTATAACAAACAGAGGTAAACATTTTATTTTTATTTTCTTTTATTTTCTTCCACAGTGTATGTAATAACTATTCAAACATCTTGTCCTGCTGTTTCTTTAAACGTAATTTAAACTAGAGCTTATTTTACAAAAGCTTAATTTAGTGTTTACTCACAGTATGCATTGTCATCGGTAACAATTGTTTGTAAATTTTCGTTTCTCATAGGACCAAAACTATAACACTAGCAACTAATTCAAAAATGAATAAGCTAAATTATTAAATTACGTTTCTTTGGTCTTAATTTCGTGGAAAATATATTTTCTGTGAATGGTTTCCCAGTTTGGGTCGTTTACTGAAATCTAGTATATACGTTACTGTTTTAGCGGTAAGTTTTCTAATGGTTGAAAATTTTGGATGGTTTTACTACAGTTCTATTATTTGTGTATTCCCAAAACCAGTAAGATGACTGAGAGAGCAAACTTTACAGAAATAAACCGATGAAATTATATGTCAACCGTACGGACTGTTCCTTTTCCAAATGAGTTTGTTATTTTAGCCGCGCTTCTGTATACTAAACGGTAAAAATATTAGTTTTTCTCTGTTTCAGCAAAAAATTATATAAATCAGTTATATAACATTGTTGCACCTGTAACTTACTTGTGTCACAACTCCCGTTGTGTTAATGTTTACACTTGCAAGGTTTTGCATATCTTGAGTGTTATTATGTTGTTGTTATTATCTTGTTGTTGTTATCTTGAGTGTTACTCACTAAACCCAAATGCCATCAAAAAGCTCCGAATAAAAAAAACAAAAATTTTATGCTAAAATCTCCTAAAATATATTTTAAAGGTGCTAAGTGGCTTAATAATACTTTGAAACTGCAAATTTTAATTAATTTCGGTTGATTTTTCAAAGAAAAAAATTTGTGATTTTAAAGGATTTTAAGGACCCTCAAAATGTCATATAGTATTCGTGATCAAGTCATATGTTTGCTCCGTGGGAATGGTTGTGGGAGGAGCGGCAAAACAGGGCTTCGAAATGTATGCGAATATGGAATGCCCGCGCGGGTGGGTTATTAGAAAGGCGCCAGGGGTCGGTCCACTAAACGCATGCTGACTATGTAGGTGCTAAGATAACACGTTGTTTAAAACTCTTGGTAATGTTTTAATTTCTAGGTTTTTTTCTCGAGAAATCTTATAAAACCCTTTGTCTGCTTGGCATAAATTGATATTTTATTAATTTTTTGCATATTTGTTATAAATACAAGCTAATAAGGCAATAACCTCTAGTTAAAGGTTAGAAAAACTCATAACTAAGGGTTAAGGCTTTATTAGCTTTTATTTAAAACAAATATGCATAAAACCGTGCGTAAATATTAATTTATCTCATTTAAAAACAAGAGTCCCACAAGATATTTCAGGAAAAAACACCAAAATTAAAACATTATCAAGAGTTTTAAACAACGTGCTAACTTAGCACCTAGTCAGCACGCGTTTAGTGGACCGGCCCCAGAGCGTTGTTAGACAAATGCGGGCGTGGCCAAATAATCCATTTGAGTAAAGTTTTGAAATTTGGAACATATATACAACTGACAACGCAATATCGATTAATAATCACGATTTTGTGATCTGAAAAATTGTGCGGTCGATCATGACGTATATACAAATTTTATTTAAAACAATTATAACTCGGCCGAATCAACATATAAGTAGAAATTTGGGACATATATACAACTGACAACGCAGAATCAATTGATAATCACGATTTTGTGATCTGACAAATTGTGCGATCGATCATGACGTATATGCAAATTTGATTTAAAACAATTATAACTTAACCGATTTAACTTTATATAAGTTGAAATTTGGAACATATATACAACTAACATCGCAAAATCGATTCATAATAACGATTTTGTGATTTGACAAATTGTGCGGTCGATCATGATGTATATGCAAATTTCATTGAAAACAAATATAACTCTGCAATATGCAAATTTTATTTAAAACAATCATAACTCGGCCGAATAAAATTTAAATGAATGAAATTCGAAACATTAATAGAACTTATAACAGAGAATCGATTGGTAGCGATGTTTTTTGATTTGACATTTGTGCGGTCGCGGTAATGTGGTAAGTGTTTACTTTTGATTTAAATATGTTAAACGAAAGTTAAACAAATACAATAAAATTAAAACAGTATATGGAATAAAAAAATCTTAAATCATTTACAGGTGCAGTATACTAATTCATGGTGTTTTTTGCGTTTTAATTAATATTAATCGATGTATTAGGTCACACTGAGAAAAAAATACATTATACCAAAAATTAATTCTCAACGGTTAATGAGTTATTAACAAGAATACTCCTTGGTTATTTCCAATGTTGTTTTTTCTACACCATTCAAAAGAAAACATTTTTATTACGCGGATATTAATAAAACTTAATAGAAATCATGCTAGGGTAATAAAAAGCTTAAGTTTTAAATTTGGTTCAATTCAAAAAAAGTATTACATGAGTAGTCATTTTCAAAAACGTTCAATTTGTGTTTTATAGTTGGTGTGTTTTTTGGTGTGTTTTTGTTTGCTGTTATTCTGTAATTATTTGTTAGCTAGTTAATATTTTACTTTAAAAAAAATATGAACTGCCCATAAAAAGACATTTCATTTCTTTAATTTTAATATTTGCAATTATAAAAATTTTCTAAAACACACCATAAACCAAACACCAAACATTATTTTTGGAATATGATATTTTTAAAATGGCATTATTCATCTAATATTTTTTGTAATTGAACCGAATTTAAAATTTAAGCTTTTTGGCATCTTAGCATGAATGCTTTGAAGCTTTGTTAATATCCGTTAAGTAGAAATGTTTTGCTTCGAAAAGTGGTGTACAAAAAACAAATTGGAAATAACCAAGCGGTATTCTTGTTTTTAACTTGTTAACCGTTGAGAATTAATTTTTGGTGTAATACAATTTTTTTCTCAGTATGACCTGATACATCGATTAGTATTAATTAAACAACAATAAAAAACACACCACGAATTAGTATACTGCACCTTTAAAGCTTATTTTAACGGCCGCCGGTTACAAGACAAGTCTTAAATTTGTTTTTTATACAAAACCCCGATGGCGGGACTTAATCCGTTCACGTGATTGTTTTTCCCCGGTGACAACCGTGAAACCTTCGTATTACTGCGGTGAAACCTTCATTTTACGGCGGTGGTGATATTTTTGTCTTGCAGTGTATACCTACCTATGTATACCTATGTAGCGCATACGTATCACCTATGCTGTATGATTTGTACCTAGATCGCACCTGATGCCACAATCGTTAAAAGAAGATATCACGACTATGAAACGAAGCTGTCACCGCGATAACACAAAAGTTTCACGGTTGTATCCGAAGAAAAGGCAATCACGGGCATGGGTTTTAATCCGGTTCTCGTTCTTAGTGTCCAAAAAAACGAATTTCTGAAAGTGAGATTTTGATTGATTTAAGTGGATTTTTTATAGAAAGCTTATGAACCTAAAGTTATTATAGGTTAAACATTAGAAATTAAAAAAAATCTTTTAAAAACGCTTTTAAAATATACAAATAGGCCTTTGTTCGAGATTTTAAGTTTCAAAACCCGAATCAGGCTTTAAAGCTTCCATTTGTGCGAAAAACTCGTGTTAACCCGTCGTTTCAGTAGTATATCGCAGTTGCTTGACCAAAATAAGACAAGCAGCCTATGATTTTATATGCATTCTAACATTAAAGAATATTTAATTGTGGTAATGTTTAGGCACCCCATATAGCTTAACAGATTATATTTAAAACAAAATGTAATATAGCCGGAAATACGCTATTAACCTATTATAATAAGGTTATTTACTGTAATAATGACGACGAAATGAGAAAAAAAGTTTTGGCTTTCTTTTGAGTATTGTGCACAAGTGTGAATTTTTCATATTTTAATATTTATTTTAACTTAATATAAATATTATATTAAACTGTTATCACAACCTCTTCTACAAACATACTATTGCACTACTTAGCATTAATGTTGTTCATAACCATAAAAACTTCACTTGGAAGAGTTCGTATTTAAAATTAGGTTTTACAGCTATAAAATAATAATGTATTTTATCAAGCACTAACACTCTAGTTTGCAAACCAATGAGCAATAACATATCCATAGCTGTACAAAAGTTTAAATAAACGTTTAAAACTGATAGACACCATAAACAGTAAGCTTTAAATCAATAAATAAAATTCAAAGCAAAACAGTTAAACGACTGTCGTAAAACACAGTGAAACATTTACGAAACAATTATGAAACGTTTTTTGAAATAGGTAAAACTCTACACATTAAAATGTAGTACATCATTATTTTAGCAAAAAATGATAATTTCATATATATATATATACGTAACAATAACAAAAATAAACATTTGTAAATTTTGCTGACAATCATCTTTTTTTCTGTAATGTTTTGTTTGCTCCATAAAATGATAAGTCATTATAAAAATCAAGTTTTTACAGCGTATTTTTGACCCATACGTTTTGTTTATTGCATATTTGTTCTAATAATTTACTGAACAGATAAATTTCCCTTATAGTATTAATATTTAACAGACATTTATTTCACCCCACTTTAGCGAAAATATTTTTAGTTTATCAAAATAGTTGTTTTTGTTTAAATGCGCTGTTCTGCTTTTTAAATCGATTTTTAACCGGTAAACAAATTCTAAAACAATTCTTGTGTTTTCAGCGCTTCAAAAACGTCTTATTTTTTGATATAAAAACCTGTGGATATATTGCACTCAAATTTGAATAACTAATTAGCATTGTCAAAAATACACAACTTGAGAGCTTTATTTTCCAAAAGCAAATCAAAGGTTTAATTTTTTTGTTTTTGCTGATCGAAGTTCCTAATATAGTGTTATTTTAGTTTTTGGTGATTACAGCTCCCAATATGGTGTATTTTTTGTTAATGAAATTAGTTTATGAAAGTTTGTTAAGTGTAAAATTGCTAAATTAAATGACACAAATTTAAACTGTTATTTTTTATACGTATTTACTAGGCTTTCGCTAGCTAATATTTCCTTAATATTTTCGTGTAAACATTGGATGCTACGATTAGTAACTCAAATACTTAAATAATATATAACATTAGATGGAGTATATTTACAAAAAAATTCCACAATTCGTAAAACTAAAAAAAAATACATTTAGAAATAACATAATTTATTGCCACTGCAACTCGATCATTGCCACTAAAACTCGATCAAAGATTATTAGCTCCTGTTTACAATATGTTAGTAGGACTTTCATTTGTTTGTAAATTCACAAAAATAGAGGTGACACCAAAACTATATATAACAATACATAAAAATATGATTAACTCAAATTTACTGCTTTAACTAGGGTACTTCTCAAGCTGCATACGTCTTAATGCATACGTCTTAATCTTATTCTTTTTGATTTTTTTATGAAGGTGCCATCATCTTGTTAAATTATTATAAGCTTTCATGAAACTTGGACACATCCAAAAACAACAAAAAAATTGTTTTTTAAGTAAAATAGGTATTTTTTACGTAAAGAGAATCGTGAAACATTAATAGATTCAAATGCTGCTTCCGGAAAATTATTTTTCATTTGGATTTATTAAAAAAAATTAATAAAAGAATGTTTTTTTTCCGAGTTTTTGATAGTTTTTAATTTTCATGTCAATGTTTTGACAATTCGCATGAAGTGACGAGCTCTTCCTTTTAAATAGCCGCTAAAGGTGGCACAACCACTAAAACAAATTCAACAAATTGCTCAAGAAAAATAACAAAAAAATCTTTTATAGAATTTCATGGATTATGGCATTCAGAAATCAATATTTTTGTAGAGTATCCCAATTAGGGCACTAAACTAACTGGCGACAATTAAGACCCTAATAAAAACATTCGAGTGTCTTGTTTGAAGCGTGCCCTAGTTCTAGTAGGCAATTTACCTGAGTAATGTATAAAGTTTTATGTTTTTCAAAGAGCACTGTTACAAATCAAATTTTTATATTTTGCGAAACGATTCGGGAGATATAAAAATTTGATTAGTGACAGCGTTCCTTTCCTTTAAGCCAATGCACGGAAAAAGTTGACTTTTTTGAATTTTCTCAATATCATTTAACATTTTTATATTTTTTTGACATAAATATTTTTTCTTTCTTTTAATATCTTGTATTACCATAGCGAAACTAAGAACAAATCCAACAGGTCAAAATATTTTTTAATGGCTGAAAAGATGTTCATAAATGCAAACCAGTATATAGGGTGATATATTTCTGATATAAAAACCATTAAGTATTCAGTTTTATAAGTTATATTGTAATTCTGAATAGTAAATATGAAAAAACCCTTTGATTAAACAGTTATATTCTTAATAATAAAAGGTCTTAAAAAGTAAAACAAATCTGTATATAACAATCAACTAATTGTTTATTCTGGTCATTTTGTTTCTTTTGAGACTTGCCTAGTTTTATTAAGTAACCAATGTATTTTTGAGATAATACAATGCAGACAAAGCAATAAAAGGTTTTAAATGAATCAATATATTTAAAAAAAAGTTTTATTTAATTTTCTATATTCAAAAAATAGTATTTTTAAATGATTAATTTTAAAACCTGTTTAAAAGCAGGTTTAAAAAAGCAGATTGATTGCGACTGTGGAGTGTGGTAAGCACAGTTCGGATTTGGGTAAAATTTCCACGTATCATACAACAAAACTGGTTAAAAAGAATTTTGAAACCATAAAATGGGATTCGTTTTTTGTTAAGAAAACCCTTTTGATACGTTTCTGAGAAGTCTAAAAAGGAAAAACGACGAATTGTGCCGTTTTTCAATAAAAAATATGGTACCATATCCAGTAAAACCTAAGAATATCCCGCCTTTTGTAATAACAAATTAACATAACAATTAAATTAGATTGCAACTGGATTTGTTTTAATTTGATTATTATATATAGCCTATTTTTATGTAGTAAATAAATGCACAACCTCAAGGATTTTTTTAGAATGAGCTTTTTTAAAACTTTGAAAAAAAAATTAAGAGCTTCATATACACAACTTTATCTTAAACATTTTTAAATCGAAACTGCAAAACAAAGTTTTAAATGAAAATAAAATTATTTACTCTTTAAACCGTTCGCACCTCCGAAATTTCTAATAGCCTCTAGCAGTTCATCCCTGGAGTCTCCAGAAACTCGTGGAAGAGTTTTGGCTTGACGATTCGCCGCCGGTTTTAATTGCACTTTGGCCATTTCCGCTAAAATAGGCGGTGGAGGTGGAGGATTGACAAAGTTATTATCCACAACAGGTTTATGAGTGGAAGACCACGTTTGAGACTTTATATCGGCGTTAATCGGTTTTTGCTTTAGAACTGGCGCATCAATCGGCTTAGATTTGGAATCCACATTAACAGGTTTTGACGAGGACTGAAACGAAGTGGCGAAATGATTAACAGTAGTTTTTAGCTCTGAGTTGGCGGGTTTCAAAGACGCTTTTTGCTTAGAGAGCTCAAAAGTGGCAGGTGATTTAAGCACAGTACCCGCGTTTGGGTTACTTTCGGTAGAAGCTAACCCCGGTTCGATAATTTTAGTTAAATCCACTTCATTTATTGATTTTCGCGTCGATCTCAAAGTACTAGGTTTTACCACACTGGAAGAGTCAACACCGTTGCTACCAACCCTCGAAACAGTCGTTTTTGATACAAAATAAGGTTCTGGTTTGTACAAGACCGATTCCTGCTTACCATTTTGTTCTCTGTTCTGCAAAACTGATATATCCGATTTTCTGAAATTAGTGTGGGTTTTATCTGATGGAAACACAACAGAAGTTGGATATCTATGTACAACTGTCTTTTGAATAGGAGGCTCTGCCGCAGCACTTACTTCTATTTTTTTAAAACCAGTGTTTACTGGAAAAGAATTTTTAATAACAATTTTTTTATCAGTAACAGCTTCTGCTACATCATTTGATTTATTCAAAACTGAGGTTTTTTCTGTAGAATTTTGATTACCGTTTTGTTCCAACAAACCATTAGAATAACTGTTTTCAAAAGTTTTTGTTTTATCTTCAAATTTCCTTCTTTGCTGATTGACCAAATTTATACTTATTGGTTCTTGTTTAAAAACGACATTTTCCTTGATTATTTCTGGTGTTTTCTCAACTTTTTTAAAAACAATATGATTAAGAGCTTCTTGTTTTTCATGTGACATTTCTTTTTCTTCTTTTTTTACAACAGCGGGAGTTGCTGTTGCAATCCATCCGGTTGCAACAGGTTTCACTACAGACGACTCTGAAGCTAATTCAAGCCCACTTTTTGTTTTGTCCAAATATTGCTGCTCGTTTTCAACAGCGATTTGCTTTTGATTCAAGTCGATCCGTTTATGTTTAGGGGGTGATGGACTCCTGCTAGCAGAAGATGGGGATAATGGAGAGGTCGACGATTCAATGGAGCTGTGTGTGCTCTGTCTAGAATTGGAACGATCATTTACCATTGAAGAGGCACCACTGTCGCTTCCATCAGACAATGGCGGAGGAGGGTGTGGTTTTTGTTGCATACTCTCCAAGGCCAAGCATAGGCGTTGAACATGTTGATGTTGCGCCACCATATCATTTTGAAGCTGTTGAAAATCAAGCAAACGGTTTTCTTGTATTTTACCACCAGATTTAACAATCGATTCATGGTCAGCCATTGTTTTTTGCCATGAGCTAAACATCACTTGAAGACGTTCATACTCACGTTGCAACTGATTGTTCATTTCATCCACCGTTAGATCACTATTGATGACAGAAGTTTGCAATGTCTTCTTTACAACATATGTCTTGGGACTTTTTTGTTCAAGATAACCGCCTGATTCTAATGACTTATGTCCAGAATTAACAGCTTTCTTTTCAAAAGGTTTTGAATTTGTCTCATGAACTTCAAATTTTACAGATAAATCATTAGATTCCTTTCTAGGGGGAAGCTTAAAGGATGTCTGAGGGCCGGTGTACTCTTTTGATTTAAGATAATCTGTGTCTCGCTTTACATTTTTACTAATTACAGATGAATCAAGATTTGATGACGGTTTTGGTAACTTTTTTCGATGCTTGGATTTATCAGTAGTCGCAGTCACTCGCTGTAAAGAATCCAAATACGGTTTATCACCTTTTTGTACACGATCATAGTATTCCTCTTCAAATGACTTAACAGTCATAGTTGGATAAAGTTCCCGCTGAGGATCATTATACACAACTTTAGGCGTTGTAACAACGACCTCATGTTTTTCTAATTCAACAGGCTTTAAGCGATTTTGCAACGCGCTGTCACTAATGTCCAAAGACCGAGATAAAGTGGATTGCAATTCTGGTGGAGGCTGATCGGGCAATTTAGGAGGAACGCAGTCTTCTTCTTCGTTTACTTCGTTCTGGATATTGGAATGAATATTTGCTGTTACATCAGCTACCGAAACAAAAGCCATATCCTCTCCGTTAGTCGTTGAAAAGGATTTCAAATAAGCTGAGTCTTTGGTTGACAAAGAGTCCAAATTAAGTGTTAACGATTTATCTTCAGAGGAGCCAGCCGTTGAAAAATCGCCTTTTGAAGTTTCACCAGCCGGTGACAAATCCTCTTTGACATTTAAAGAAGAAGACACAGAATCGAAAGCGTTTTCGTTTTCGAAATGGGATTCTTGTTGTACTTTTGATTGTTGGATAATTGCATCTAAGTCCGTACTTTTACCGGCGACTCGAGAGACTTGTGAAGGACCGTCCTCTTGCAATTGATCCTTAACCCGTTGTGAAACTGAATGGGGGGATTGTGGACGGTCTTCCTGGCCTCTGTCCCGCGCGATCCCCTTGACCTCCCCGTCGTGTTGAGGGAGTGTGTCGGGAAGAATGGGACGATTTGCGTCTCCCGCACCTTTTGTGATTTCGGGAGTCCCTTGTTGGGTTGGAATGTCTTCCTCGCTTTCTTTAGGCTGTTTTTCTCGGATTGACTCACATTGACCGTCTGGAAGAATAGGCGTTGGAACTTCTAAAAATAAAAAAAACCTGTTAAGTTCATGTTAATTCTGCACTTTTAGCATAATGACAGGAAGCTTGCTCAGAAGCAAAACATACCTATAAGAAATAGTGTATTATCGTTCTTAGAATAAAAAAAGGAAAAATATAAAAAAAGTTTATTAGTTTTAGAAGTATTCTGCCCTAAAAAACTAAATAAACCTTCATTTTGGCTGTATATTTTGTTTTATATTTATTGGGGCGATGGAGCCAAGAAGACTTGGGAGTCGAAAATAACAATAGCTAAAACCTATACCTAAGCCTAAGCTAAACCTAAAAAGCTACAAAAATTTTCCAACGGCTCCAAGTTCCTTACTTGCGGCTCTAAAAACCCCGTAAAATTTATTGGGATGGAAGCTCTTCATAAACACTATATTTTAAGATTTTCATATAACTTGATTAGTTTATTGTGTTTTTTGCCTCATAAACGTTTGTTACTTAATATTTAAAAATAAAAAATTTAACGGAAATAATAATACCACACTTATATAAATAATTGTAGTATAAAACTTTAAGGTGCTTATTGAACGTATAACAATGTACCTTTTTGATTTTTGTTCTTTGTCGTAAACTATTTTTAAATATTCTGCATAAATTAAAAAGAAAAATCGCAAAAATTTATACAGAAACAATTTTAGTTATGCAGTCAGATGGAATGGAATTTAGAAGAAAATAATGCTTACATAAAGATTGAAAAATAGCCATTTTTAACAAAATAAATCAGAAGGCTGTACTCGTAACTAAAAAGTTGTATTCATAAAATCAAAAAGCTGTATTTGTTGTAAAAAAAACAATCATAAATGCAAAAAGTGAAAATTTCACAGTTCAAAAATTGTTGTAAGCGTGATTTTTAAGTTTTACTAGTACTTAAATAATTTTTTAAAACGTATTATCAAACTAAAATTGTTCCGTTTTGATATATATTTTATGCAGCATTTTTCCAAGTGTATGGTAGTTTTGTCGGAAAAAAATTTAAACGAACGCTTATAGATTTTTGCTTATACTATAGACACTTCGTAGCTAAACCGTTTATCTTTTCGCCAAATGTAAGTACAGCGCATTCAACACCTATATGTACAACTTTAAGGTAACTTGCGGATAAAAAAACAGAAGTTGCCGTATAATTAGTAATTATTACGATTATTTGGCTAAACTATGGAAAATATAAGTCGTTTAATTTTAAAGTGTGTTTAGATACTAATAAAATTCACTAGTTGCCCGAACCGCAACTTAAAAAGTCAAGCTGATAGGATCACAATTTTAAAAAATTCTGTAAAACACTTCAATTAAAAAATATAAAATCTGTTTGTGATAACTTTTTAAAAAAAGATTCATTTTGAAAACAGTATTTCAATTTAAAGACGGATTTATTTTATTTTCAATTAAATACCACTAAAAACACGGAGAAAATTTGAAAACCATCCTTCACAAATCAGCAAAGTTTGTTGAATGTTTAAAAAATCAGGAAATAAGTTAAAAAACGCATTTATAAGTAACACTTATCTTAAGAAAAAAAACTGTTCTATTTTTCTCAATTTCAAGTGGCTCTCTTCTCTATAAAAGGAATATTATAGTGCATTACGTCAGGATATTTTCAATTTGAAGCGTTTAAAAAACGATCAAGTGGATAATTCATATTTATCCGAAGGCGCCACCTATTCAAACACAATTATATTAGGAACAGTAGCGTTAGTTTCAACCGTATTTTGCTCCTTATAATGTTTGCTGAGTTCTAAAAGAATTAGGTTTCTGTGTAAAAAGAGAAATTTTATCCTTACTAAGTAACTTTTCGCTGTAATAAGACCCAATTTTATAAAGTTTTTTTGTTTTTCATATGGATTTTTTTAATCGGAGTTATTTGTGTACGGGTGATTTTATTAGTCAAGTATAGTCTATCCACATCCACACACTTTTTTTGAAAATTAAAAAAACCAGCGGAACTACCATATCGACTCAAAAAGCTCAGTTTGGAAATGTCAAAATTCTTATATGTTTTGAATTAAAAAAAAACTATTTTTCCTATATATTGCTAACGCCTTGTTATTTTACTAAAACTTGGCAATAAAAGGTAAATCATTGTCACTGAATAAAACATAGGAGAGCTTTATATGATAAATTACGGTGATACTTGTTAGATTTAATTATCTCTAAAATAACAATTTTAAAGATAAACTGAATAATTTAAGGTGTTCTGAAACAATCTGCAAAAATTTAAGTGTGAGACCAATATATATAAAACATTAAAATTAACGTAGGAAATTATCGAACTATTACTGAGACTTTATTGCCCTGATTGAAAGACGCTCTAGATAAATAACTTTCCAATTGGGAGCTTTGGAATTCCTCTATAAAACTGCTCCTGAAATGTGTGGTCTATAAGGAATTTGCAATGGCCCTAATACGTCCAAATTTTACCAAAAACATCAGAAACAAAAAAATATTAAGGCGCTTGAAAGCAAAAATTAGGACGCGACTATAACCGATTTAGATAGCGGCCCTATTAGGGTTTAAACGTAACTGATTGTAAATAATTTAGCGATTTTTATAGTTTTGTTATTTTTTGTGATTTATGTCATAAATTTTTATTGAAATCTTGTGGCTCATTTTAAATTTCCATCTATACAGTAAAGTTTTCGAAAAATTAATAAATTTCATGTAAATAACCAGGTAAGAATAAGGTGCCTCATTTGGGAAAGCCCGTTGTTTGTCTTCTTTTTACCAGCTTTCATAGCAAATTTTGTTGCTTTCTGCTTGCCTCTTACCTCCTTTCATTCTGAATCTATCTACGGACGTACCTCCTATCTGCCTCCTCATATGTTTTAACGTAGGAAGCAGTGTCTCCTACCTGCCTCTGAAGCAGATTAACCCTCTTCTACCTGCCTACAGGACATTTTTGCTGCCTTCAACCTGCCTCAAACGTACTCTTATTGTCTTGAGTTGTTTAACTCGAAAAAACAGAGTTGGAACCATAAACACGGAGATAAATTTTAAATTATAAACGTTTACACAATACACATTTTAAATTTTATATGGCGAAGCCATTATAAATTCTGAATATTTTTTTTAAATTCTATTTTATATGATTTGACACAAAAATTAGTAATTTACCTAAAGTTACTGCAGTTACTACCAAAACAACTTTAAAAAAATTTTCAATTGCCTAAAATTGCATGCTGGTTGAACAAAAATAACAAGAATTAAAAAAAAAACACTTTCTTTTACGATACTTTATTTGACATTGTTATATATTTGCCATCTGGGACCAAACGCACATAAAACAGTATGAAATAAACATCAAACACCAGGTAGCGCATGTTACAAGTCATGAAAAAGCTGAGGTAAATGTTTGTTTAGCTGTTCTAAAAAGGTTTAGTTATAACCACTTGTTTATTACAATACGAAAAAAATATAAGATGAAAATATGTTAAATCAACCGTCCACTTGTCCATGTAAAATGATTTATTAATCAATTATATTTATTATTTTAATTAGATATATATTTTAAAATTAACAAAAATATTATGCTTACTAATTGTTGTTTGTGGTTTCATTTCAACAACAGAACTTTTTAGTAGAATTGATTTAAAAAAAAACATTTATTATTCATGATTAAATACTCTGAATTTTTTACGTATGTATATATATATATATATATATTATTATTATCGCAAATTTTCATAAACTAAATACATATAGATTTTTAAGGAGATTTTCAGTTTTTTTTGAGTTAAAAAAGCACTAAATACACACAGCTTTAGTAAAATAAGGCATAGTCTGAAAAGAAAATCATTTAACGCGCTTGTTGTTATTTGGTCAGGGTTAGCTGTACAAACTTTGGCACAAAAGCGAAGGCCGGAGGCTTTCAGTCAATGTCATTTCTGTTTTCATTTTTTCGAAAGGAATCTAGCATTATTTTGTTAATCAACACTAGAGAAAAACCATTACTTTGTTTATAAATAAACACATTTTAACATGTACATGTACACCAACGTTTTTAGGAATTTTTTTTTGTATTATTACTCAAATACAGTGTTGTATTCTGCTTCATTTAATCACTATTACGAACAGTTTTACATTTGATTTCTGAAGTTTTTGTTAACAAAAGAAGCTAATTAAAATAAAATTAGGACAACTTTGATCATCGTGTTTAGAGTCGTTTTCTCAATCTTTTGAATAATGTGTCGCTTTCTCACGTAGATCAGTTACAGTCCTTATGTTTATAAGGGCTGTATTTCATTTGCAAAATAAAAAATAAAAAAATTAAAATCAAGAAAGCATTCAGCCGCCTATATATGTCAACGTACATTTGAGTAACAATTGGATATCACATTGGCCTTATAAGTGTCAACTAATGTAATGGACACTTGGAGCCATTGTAATCTAAAACCTATTTAAAATAGGCTTAGGCTTTAGCTTAGGAATATGTAGAATTTTGTAAGTTCATATTCCAGCCTAAGTTTCCTTGGTTTAGGCTCCAAGTTACCAAACATTAACAAACACATGTTTTTTCAAACAAAAATATACTTTTCACACTAATGCATTACAATTGACATTTAATTTTGCTATCATGCAAAATTAGTAGATGTTATCAGAAAAAAACCAATTTGACGCATCACAAAGTATTATCTACATCCACTTAATTGCTTTCCATCAAATGTTGTTCATATTTTACGACTAAAAAACCTGGTCCGAACTGAATAACACCAATTTACACATTGGAAGAAAAATTTAAGTCATTATATCTCCTAGCTGAAAAACTTTACTTATAGCCAATTCACTTCGATTTAAAGAGCCTCAAAATTCGGAGTAAAATTAGCGATATGTAGGTACATATTTTACTCTGTAAAAATTAAAGCGGCAGGGGCTAAAACGTGGTGTATACATTGAACCGCCGCGTAAAAGGCGTCGAAAAATTGATTGCGCAGTTTTTATTGAGTGAAAGTGATTTTATACCGTCGTAATTTCGAATTCTTATTAGCTGATTTTTTTACGCCTCTAGTAATCCTGACCAAAATTTTTTAAAATGGGATTTTTGCGACCAACGTGATAATATCGGTGTGTACATAATACGATTTTTATGCTGATCGGACTTTTTATCGGACTTTCCATTCACCGTATATAAATTCTTGAGTTTCTACAGCCAGTGCATAATTTTTGTATAGTTCAGTTCAGACTTCAAGTTGGGCTAGAAAGCGGTCCGGTCTTCCTCTAGAACCAATTCTGTGCCGTCGTGGAGAGCGTCCCCGTCTAGGACCAAATGTGGCGCTTCCGTGGCGTGACCGATGTAGGACCAGGCCTGACCAAAAGTGGGCCGCTTCAGTAGACGTCGGATGGTAACTGAAATTCGCGAACGACAAACTTCAAAAACATGCGGTTAATAATCAGAATTTTTCAGTCAATCCGGTAATTGTAAAAAATGTAGAAATACGGTCACTTACGATGAATTTTGAACAAGTTAAATAAGGAATTGCAAAGTTTAACCAATAATTTTTTTTGAATAAATATTGTTTGGTTAAATTGCGAAAATTTTTGTTGTAATTTATAGAAAGTAAACATTTCATATTACAGTGTCACTGTCTTTTTTTCCAATTAGCGGATTGCTTAACAAAGAGCGTTATCTACGGCAAGCCAAGCATTAATAATTCAATAAATTGTTCAACAGGACAAACAAACAATAAGACGTTAAGGTTTATTGATTTGTGATTTTTATTAGTTTTTAATACGCACAAATTAAAATGATTTTTTTAATCATTAAAAAGATTGATTTATTTAACTTAAGTTGAATTTTATTTTATGCACAAATACATACATAATCAATAAAAAAGCCAAAAGTATTTAGATATTTCAATGAAAGTCGTTCATTTTGTAACTAGGACGCTTAGTTACGCATTGATATATCACTTACATAAATTAAAATTTCCTATGGCGAGCCATAGCAAACAAATATTTTTGCAGTAATATGTTTCTAAAAAATATAGCTTTAACTTAACCTATTATTGTTGTTACGTTTGAAAAGTTTTCTACTAAATAAAGTTTAAGTATTTTTTGGTTTCAAGTAAAAATAGCTATTTTCCCGAAAATAACAAATCTAAATATGTGTGCAATCCATAAAAATTACATTTAAAAGATTAAAATATTACAAATTGTGTTTTGATTAACAAAAAAAACTTTTCGGATCTACATGCATACAAAATAAATTTAAAATTTTTAAAACGAAACACTTGACAACTGTTTTTTTTTTCAACTGTGCAGAAAATGTGCAAATATGGAAATAAAATAAAACAACAACAAAACAATAGCGAAAACAATTGTTAAACAAACAAATCAAAAATAAAGCATTCAATACACAATATTTAAAACACCGTTTTATGTGCGAATGGTCATTTTTTAAACCAGTATGCTTCTCGTGCATATAGGAAATTTACTCAGTTCGAATATGAATTTGCGGTTCCACGAAGGAAATTTATCGATTTTTCTACCTGTTAGCTGCCGTTTCCGCTCGTCTTCTGCAGCTAGGTCGCTTTCCAGATTAGCTATAACCTCTTTAAAATTCTGATCCATCTCCTCCTCTGTGGCGGAGGGCAAAATGGGACCAGCGCCATTCGGTAAGCGAATTTCCAGTTCATCTGTCGTTTGGAGATCACGTGGATCTGAAATTGGCAGCGAATGATTCTTTGTTGGTAAACATTTTCTATGTTTATTGATTTTTTTAGTTTGTTCAATCTATGTCTTGTGCTTTTTTAGGGAACTTAATAAACAATGTTTTCGAAAATTTTAACAGCAGCTTACATTTATTTAGGTTTGGATATGAGTAAGTCAACCACAGACTTATATTCATTGAAAATTTTTTACGTACATGATGAACGATTATATAAAAAAACAAAATGTAAATAACTTTTAAAGTTAGTTGGTTTTTTCATGAAACCATCTACATATATTTTTTTTCTAAAAAGCCTATGGAAAAATAGAAAAAAAATTAATTCATACAACAAATCATCAATTTTGAATTTATTAACATATGACGCTAATAGCTAAATTATTGTTTTATGCATTTAAACTTGCAACAATAAAATTTTAAAATCACTGGTTGCAGAAAGTCAAAAAAAATTTAAACTTTGTAAATTATTTGAAAACGCTTTTAAAACTGCAACTGCGGGCATGCTTTGTTTTTATTTTGTTTGCTGAAAAAAAAATTTTAAAAAAAAATATGATATGATAAAACATCATATGAATGTTCATTCATATCATGTTCAACAATGAAAGTTCATATCATCACTTTATGCCAAATTTTCTTTTCTATCTATTAAATTTCTAAAAATTAAATTCCATTCAATACAATTCTACAAAATTGTTTTTTGCTGTGAAAGAAATTAGGTATATTGCTTTGCTTGGGAAAATTCACTTTCAACGACAGAAGTTTTGAAAAATGTGCACTAAAACTAACTGACATAATGCGCAATTAAATTTTAACAATATAGTTAAAATGATTGATGAAAACATCACGTTTTTATTATTTTTTTCTCATGAGTAAAAAATTTATTTTGTTAGTATTTTTTCACAAAAATAATTTTTCTTATCTCAAAATTTAATTTTACACTTTATAGCGGCTAAAAATTTATATGCTTTTATCTTGCAATAAACTTATAAATAAATAGATTTTTTTAAATTTTAAATATGATTATTTGAATTTTTTTTATAACTTTGTTACCCCCTGCAGTAATTTTAGTAATTTTTATGAATGTGATCTATTATTACAAACACCAAGCAAAAAATTACATGCTATATAATTTTACAACACGGGGTAAAAAAAAGAAACAATACACAAAGGATACAGGATGCGGTATCAGACAGAACTGTAGCTGACACGGAAGTAAAAATATGATACATATTTTTTAATTTATGCATTTAAAAAAGCTTTTAAAATTTTATTTTAGATTGTATTTTGCAAAATAGTTAAGTCCAACAAGCAATAAGTTGTGTTTTGTAAGGACTTCCAAAAATTTTGATAAGCAGCTGCATTTCAAAAACGGATTTTTAGTAATTTATTTTGTGCTCATGACCCATATCCAATACATTTGGTCTCGTCCAGGACGGTGTCTAATTTAGTACTTCTTAGTTTATTGGCCCAGCCCGTATAGGGCCTCGTGTCCGTTACAATCCTGTCCCAAAACCATCAAGTTCAATTAGACTGGTAACTTAACCAAATAAAAGAGTTAGAAGTTTGGGGGTAGGTAGAAAATAAATATCATACTAATACCAAAAATATATAATATACCGAAAAATGTGCAACTCCTATTATAAAAAGGTAAGTCAAACCAACACGGTAAAACTCGTGCGGCCCACTTGGACAGTATTACACTTGTGAGTAAATATGAAGTGAAATTAAATTAATAAATGGCTATTATAATGGCTTCCTCTCCATTTTACCTCGCCGAATTAAAATGACTACTATGCCATTATAATGGAGGGTACCATTTAAATGGAGAGGCTCATTATAATGGCCTACTTTTCCGTACTTTTTTATGTAGGAGTTGCACATTTTTCGGTATATTATACATTTTTGCTAATACCAGGAAGAAAATATGTGCGTCCTGTAAAACAGTTGTAACAAGATTATTTATAAATAATGCTTTCTTACATTTTTCTTGAGAAATAAAAAATTTAAATTACTTCGAAAAAAAAAACATTTAAAAATTTTAAAAATAATGTTTGATCATAAATTTTATTCCAATTTGAAATAAAAATGTTTATATAATCAGTAAACAAATAATAATTTTTGTTGTTAATGATATCCAAAATATATAACACAAGAGAATGTCCGACTGTACACTAAATTTTTGACCAGAATTTTGCAAGAAAAGTCGCACTTTCAAGCCCGTGTACGACTTTTCTCACAAAAATTCGCCATTTTCTGCTAGTTTTCTTGCGGTGCGATTTTTAACACAGTGTTAGTTTTCTTGCAGTGGGGACTGCGACTTCTTTTGCACTCAATACCGCTTTATTCGCACTGCGATTATTTTCGCACTGGAAGTCTAGCTACACAACAACAAAAAATAAAAACAAAATGGAGCGAAAATTTTGTGTTTAAATGAGTAAAAGTCTTTTTTTTTTGACATTAAAATGTGAAAACTAAGGTCACTTTCTAACGTTTTAAAATTAAATAAAACAAATTTCAAAGTGTTTTACTCCATTGAAAATGATTACCAGCGTCTGTATTTTTTTGTTGTGCAGCCAGACTCGCAGTGCTAAAATAATCGCAGTGCAAATAAAACGGTATTGAGTGCAAAAGAAATTGCACTCCCCACTGAAAAAAACTAACACTGTGTTAAAAATCGCAGCACAAGAAAACTAGCAGAAAATGGCGGTTTTTTGGAAGAAAACTCGCACACGGATTTGAAAGTGCGACTTTTCTTGTAAAATTCTGGTCAAAAATTTAGTGTACAGTCGGACATTCTCTTGGGTTATATATTCTTGATGATATTAACAACAGTTTACGCAAAAATTTAGTAAAATAATTATTTATTGGTTAATTTTCTTGTTTTTTTAGTGTTTTAAGCGTGAATAAACACTTTTTAAACTATATTTTTCCATATTTATTATTAAAAAACCCAAAATATTGAATTTTCATTATCCAAAATTTTGCAGTTCTATTTTATTGTTTCAGTTTTTGATTTAAGTCTATTTTAATGTATATTGTAATAAATATGTTCAAAAATATGGCAGTTTTGCGGTATATGCTCAAATAACTTTCAATACTACAAAGTCTCGAAAGAAGTAAAAAAAACTCCGTATAAGACATTTCCTTAAAACAAAAACATAATATATACAGATTTTTTTACTTCTCTCGCACAAGATCGCGTATATAGTCATTAGACGTCGTATTTGTTTATATATATTATAAGATTCAAATAAATTATTCAAAAACACATTTGAAAACTTGTGATAAAAAACTTATATTTGTCAAGATAGAAACGACCCTGTTCTTTTAAGCAAAAGTAAAATGAAATTTAGATTTTAATAATTATTAAGATTAAATTTTAACAGTAGGTAAACAGTGAAAATTTTTTGAGAAGTCAGTAGTGAGAAAATTTCGATTTCAAGGGAAATTTTAATTTAAAATAAAAGAATTCTTACTTTTACAAGCAAAACAAAGGTGTTAGTTTTTAGAGTTTTGTAAAAATGCAATTATTTAACACTTTCCAGCAACAAAAATTTTTACATGAGGATTGAACTTTGAGAAAACAATAACATAGATTAACCCTTTCTGACTATTATCTCGTCTCACACGTGGAATGAAAAGTGCGTATAACGTTTCAGTGTTGAAAATTATGGCACAATCGAAGACTGGTTTGTTTTTTTTATAGCTGAAGCGGGCCGGCGATGGATATTCCATATTACCGCCTAATACCCTATATCAACACTGTTGTTGATGTAGAATTTTAGTCAAGGCCCCACCCCTATCAGGGGAATTTAGGGAGCAGATGTCAGTTTTACATTTTTGTATGAGAATAATATATAATAATAATATTGAAAAGGAAATAACAAAAAAACAAAATTGTAACCTAAAGTATCTTTGATAGCAGTTTTCTCCTCATCAACAATCAAAAAAGGTTAATGTTAATATATAGGCACTAATAGCTTTTTTTCTTTTCTTATTGCTGAAACGATAATTGTGAAATTAAATTGTTATACCAACATATTATTTAACTTACTTTTTCCGTCCCTCCCAATCACAGTAGTCAAAGGCAATTCGTTTTCTGTTGGCGAAATTTCTTCTAAAACAAATTTAATTTTTAAAAAAACAATATGCGCAAATAAAATATATAATACACAGTTTGGACCAAATTTTAGTCGTGGTACGGTAAAGGTCGGAATAAAATTGAACTGCAGTATTTTGGTCCTATCAAACTTGAGCTTATTCGAACTTAATTTTTTTTAATTTAAAGTTATGTAAATTTTTTTTCTATGTTTTATCATGGTTTATGAAACAAAGTTCAGTTTATTAGTTTTCTAGTTTCATAATTTAAGAAGAGTATAGACAAAACCTATTTTCCATAAAACGGAAGTTGTTAAATGTGGAATCAATATTTCCCCAGAAATAAATAATTTGCTTCATTTTTTATAAAAAAATCTTCTCTAACAGCCCCAAACAAATGTTTTAAAAACAAATTAACTGTCCAACATAATGATTCCATATCTTAAGTAATTATTTTCCTATAAAATGATCCATGTTATAAATATTTATTATATATAATGTATGTGTTTCTCTGTGTGTGTTCTGTAACTACTCCCAAACCACAAAACGGATTACACTCCGTGAGGCTCATTGGAAAAATTATAGTCCGGGAAATTTCGTAAATGATTTAAAATTTTGAAAAAACTAACATGAATTTTCTTTTAAAACAGACGTAAATTTTTCACTAAAGGAGCCTTTGGAGTTATTTAATCTCGAGTCTCGCGTGATTGCGATTGAGGTCCGGAAAGTGAGTTTGCACTTGTTAAATTTCCCATAATTATTTGGTTGGAAAACCGCGCTAAAAATGCTGAATTAAACATCATACTGAACGTCCAATCACTTGCGAGCAAACCATATTTTTAAATATTACACGACACCGTAAGCAAATTATTTATTACATGAGATTTATATGAATTAAACTTTTTTTTGCGCCTAAACTTGCTTAAAAGTAAGAATCAGAAACACTATAATTAATGAAAAACCAGAATATCATGTTTTTTTAAAATTAACATGGACATCTTTATGGTACGGGGTCTTTAGAGCCGTAAGTAGGGAACTTAGAGCCGCCGGAAAAATTTTTTATCGTTTTTTAGGCTTTGCTTAGGCTTTATTTATAGGTTTTAGCGATGTTTACTTTTGGCTCCAAGTTCCCTCGGCGCCATCGACCCTAAACCCATCTTTATATTGAATAACCGATTTTCATCAACGGAATTCTCGGATTTTTCTACTCAAGTTTTTTTCTTGTTTTTTAAATGGATTAAATTTATTGGAACAAAATACATAATCAATGAAAAGCAACAATATTATCTTATAAAGTAAAATTAATCATTAGTTTTTGACGAGCATGTAGACAGCAAATTTTTTCGTACGAAAATAGGGACGGCACGTTTTTGGATTGTAAAAAAATTAGTAAGATTTCAATGATAAAAAATTTTGGTGGTAAAAATTTCAAAATCAGTAACAAAAACTTCAAAACAAATTATCATCAGTTTACAAATCGCATCAGAACTTTATTATAACAAGGTTTGCTTTTGTTTTAATTTTTTTTATAGCTGAAGCGGGCCGGCGATGGATATTCCATATTACCGCCTAATACCCTATATCAACACTGTTGTTGATGTAGAATTTTAGTCAAGGCCCCACCCCTATCAGGGGAATTTAGAGAGCAGATGTGAGTTTTAAGGCTGGTTCATACTTATGTAAAAACGTCCTTTGGACTAAGTCCAAAGGACAAATACAGCGTATAAACGTTTGTAAAAATGTTCTTTGGACTTTGTCCAAAGGACGTTTTTACATAAGTATGAACCAGCCTTTACATTTTTGTATGAGAATAATATATAATAATAATATTGAAAAGGAAATAACCAAAAAAAAAACAAAATTGTAACCGATTAGTTTTGTTCTCGTTTTTTGCAGATCATAAAAACATAAAGCATTTTAGCACAAAAAAACTAAAAAATGAAGTCTGCATTTTGTAGCTTTATGAAAATAATTTAGTAAATAAACAAAATCAGTAAGACTATGGTATTCCAGATTTGGGGTCGATGGAGCCGAGGGAACGTGGAGTCAAAAATAGGGAACTTGGAGCCGTAAGTAGGGAAATTTACTTTCGGCTCAAGTTCTCAATTACGGCTCCAAGTTCCCCATTTACGGTTTTAAGTTCCCTAATTTTGGCTCCAAGTTCCCTCGGCTACATCGACCCTAAATCTTTTCCGAAGCCTTGTGAAGATAAAAAAATAGGTAAAAAAACAGAAAATGGCGATTATTGATTTAAGAATACTGATTCGCTCTAGGTATATTACGGACAAAAAATTTTAGTGGTCATAAATAGAACTTAATTTATTTTTAACCTTAAAAAACTAGTGTCACAAACTAAATTGTTACTGATCTTGAATTTACTTAATAAAAAATTCAGTATTATTAATTTTACATACCATTCGCCCAAGTTTAGTATAGTATAAGCCTTGTAGAAAGTATAAAATAGTATAAGCGTCACAATATAGTATAAGCGTTGGTCCGGTCCACCCTAACATCAGCTTGATCAGGTATTATAATATTTAAAATAATTTTTTTAAACAATAAAAAAAATATTAGACCGCAGTACCACGCGACAAATCATAAAATAAATTTTTTTTGCATAAATCTCTCAAAAAAAGTATATTTTGAAATAAAATAGCCAAGAAATCATTTCTAACAATTCGAAATCGATCACACATTACTAAAAAGTTTAATTATTTCAAATGAATGTCTGGTTTTAAAAATTTTTATGCCAAAAACTTAACTTATTAAATTTGTGGCTTATTGGAGGCTTTTGAGTTTAACAAATATATTTTTATTTTTTATGAGTACGCGAGAACATCACTTTAATAAGTAAAAAATGCATTCAATCAAAAATTTAGTTTTGTGACCAAACAAAACAAGATTTTACTTAAACAGAGTTTTAGTTAAGGAGTTGTAAAGAAGAATTTGACCGAGAGTTTGTTATGTCAATTTTATAAATCACAGTATCTTTATTTTCACCTCGCTAACATTTTTAATATAATAAAACAAATACGTCAAACGAAATGATCATCAAACGAGCTTACAGAGTTGTATGCATTTCTGGCTGATGAAGTTTCAGTACTTCTAGAGATATGACAAGTATTTTATGTAAGAAACTATCGTAGAAATAGGTTTCTTTGCATTTTTTAAGTTTGTCACAAAATTCTGTCAAAAAGGTACAGTGACTTTTACATATCTTGAAAATACGTTTTGGTGCATCTTTCCATATATTTTATGTCTAATAACTTGATATACTAACTATTTTGTTTTAACATAAAAGAAGAGAACTTTTGTCAATTCTCGTGGACATACTGTTCAAAATTATGGCAATAAAACAAAAATTCGGCATATAGCACTGAAGAATTGGGGACAATTCGCTCGCTACAATTCTCTCCCGGGACAAATCGCTTCAGGAACAATTCGCTCCCTGGACGTTTCGTTCCCTGGACTGTTCGCTCCTTGCCCACTTCGCTCCCCGGATTCTTTATCAACGCAATTTTTACAAAACAGTTCATTGCGGACAATTCGCTCCCTGGACAATTCGCTTCCTGGGCAATCACTCCCTACGGACAGTTCGCTCCCCACACAACTCATTTTCTTGCGTTTGTATTTCTTTGCTCTTCAGTCCTGGTTCGCAAGGTTTTTATTAGCGTAATTTCTATAAAACTTACTTTTCTTGGGACAATTTGCTTTCTTGCAATGAATTTCTGATTTAAAATTTGGTTTAAATTCTAAATTCGAGTTTAATTTTTCATTTTCAATTCCGGAAAATATTAAATGAATGCTACTATTTAAACAAACAATATTGTTTACTAGCGGTTTAACATATTGCTGTGTTTTGTTTGCTGTAATTCTGGTATTGCCATTTAGAAAATTTAAAATTTATACGAAGGTTATATATGAAGAAGCGAAATTGTCCATAGAGCGAATTCTCCAGGGAGCTAATGGTTCAGGGAGCGAATTGTCCAGCGAGCGAATTGGCCCAAATGAAAATTGTGTAATAAAAATTGCGTTTGTAAAAAATGGCGGGAGCGAATTGTGCAGGGCGCGAGCTGTCCAGGAACCGAGTTGTCCCGGGAGCGAATTGTAGGGACGAATTGTCCAGGTCCCAGCATTCAAACCATTACTTTTACAAACAGGGTTAAGATAAAATTAATATTCACAAATTTTTTGGTAAAAATATCAGTGACTTAAGTTTTTTTTACTAAAACAACTTCTATGAAAAATAAAAGTACCAAAAATGAATCAAACTTTTATAAAAAAATAAAACACTTAAAGGGTTGGTTCACAACTGGATTGACAAGTGACAACGCGTTTACCGCATGTTTACACCGTTACTTCGTCATTTGTCACTGCGGTGTGAACATGTTGTCACTTGTCACTTCGTTGTGAACTAAGTCTTAATGGCTCAAATTTCTTATTTCCTGACATGAAAGTTTTACTGATATTTATTATTTTTACCATATAAGCCTTAACTATAGTCTTAACCTAAATAGAAAGCCTAACCCAAGTCTAATTTTAATTCTAAACAGAAACCTTTAAGGCTGGTTCATACTTATGACAAAACGTGCTTTGGACAAAGTCCAAAGGACAGAAGTCCTTCGGACTTTGTCCAAAGGACAAATACAGCGTAAAAACGTCCTTTGGACTTTTTCCAAAGTCCAAAGGACAAAATCCAAAGAACAACGTGTTCATACTTTTTGTCCTTTGGACTTTTCCTTTTGGATTTTGTCCTTTGGACTTTAAGTAGCGTTCATATTTCGTCCAAAGGAAAATGTCCAAAGGACGTTTCGCCTTTTCTAAAATTGTCCTTTGGACTTTGTCCAAATGACGTTTTGTCATAAGTATAAAACAGCCTTTAACCTACCACACAATTTAAAATGCAGGCGTTGATTGATTATTGCATGAATTCCTTTTTATTGAAAGTCAATTGAGTTTTAAATAAATTTATTTCTTAATTTTATTGTATTTGTTAAGCAAGGAAAATTGTTTAGCTCAAAAAGACAATACTGTACCAAGTAATCGCAATATGTATAATGATATTGTTTTAAACAGTTTAAATTATGTTCAATTTGAATTCACTTAAAAAAACGAGCATTTAAATATTTTATAACAATTTCTGAGACTTTAGAAAATTTTACTGATGACTGTTAAACCACAGCAAACTGTGAAACGTACGCGGTTGTATAAGATCTTTTAATCGAACAACATTTGCCACGCGCTAAAAGTTGTTAGCATAAGTTTTCCGGCTAACAGAATATACGTAGGGCAAAAAAAGCGCACAAAAAAGATTCATAACAACACGTGTGTGTTTGCTCGTTCCTAACACAAGGTAAGCGTCCGTATAAGGGGCCGGGAGCGGCCAGAGCAAACAAATTCACCCTCCCTTTTCACCGCAATTCTCCCAGGTTATGGCCCCGCACTGACACACCATTACAGCAGGGGAAGGGCAAAAAAAACTTTCTCTCAATAATAACAACATTTTAAAAACGGCAATATATATATTGTAGTAAAGGGATTAAAACAGCTGTGCTGAGTAGTTTTTAGGGCGGCACTTATAAACATGTTTTACTGTTTTTGCGTGTTTTTTCTTGTGGATTAAACATAGAATTAATAATATGGTGTGTGTTGTTGCTCGTCAAAACAAAAACAATGATCACAAAACAACACAACACAACAAAATATTATAATATAACTTATCAAACAATAATTATATGTACCTAAATTTTATTCAAAATAAAGGTTTTCATTTATTATTTCTTATTATCTCTATGTTTTCATTTTTATGAGCATAATAACAAAGTATTGTCAGCTACCATAATTAACACCTTAACTGTGTAGAGATATAAAAACAGACGGATTTTAAATAATATTTTTTAGAAAATAACCAAATTAATCAACAAGTTAAATCTTAAGTTTGGTGCTTCCCTTTTGCAAAGTTTCGTCAAAATCCGTCAACTATCAAGGATTTCAGTTTATTCAGGATACGTGTTTTTTAACCGGTTCCCATGGTTGCCTTTTCCCGGTTACCACGATGAAAACTTCGTACCACCGCGTTGAAACATTTACGGTGGTGGTATCTTCGTCTAACCATCGTGGTGCGTAAACTTCATCGTAGTAAACTCCACGTATCACCTACGTCGTACCTAGGTGGTACGTAAAAATATGAGTGAATAAAATTTGCTTAATTGCTACCGTACTAGGTTTAACTATTTCAATTTGCTCGCTTACTGTGTACTAATTACGTAAAACGTATTACGTACGACCTAGGTGACACGTAGAGGTTACTGCAATGAAGATACAATAGACGAATATAGCATCAGCGAGAAACGAAGGTTTTACCGTTGTAACCAAGAAAAAAACGATCACGAGAACGGGTTAACTTCATGGTGAAACTGCAGTTTTATCGCACATGTTTCTCGCTACGATTTATTTATAACTCTTGGTTTTAAATATAATAATTTTCTATATCAAGCATTAACCAAAGAAGGTGAATTTCAATAAATGTAAATTTCAAAACGGCTGCTGAGGATTCTAATCTTAAAATTAACATCAATATTTTGAGAAATATTTTGTTACACACATCTAATTAAAGCTGTTACATAACATATGCCATACCTGGGATATCTTACGCTTCGTTAATGGAGACAGGAGGATTCGCACTCTTACATTATATCAGAAGGGGGTCCATTGTTTATCTCAGTCTGTTTATGTAGACATCAGCAGTTGAGATCAAAGCTGACGGTAGATGGGATAAAAGAATCCATAGTGGCCTGTTATAAGCTATGTCCAGCGAAAATATAGAAATGTTTCCTTACATTAGAGAAAGCGCCATGGTAGAATTGCAATTTTTTGAACAAAGGCTTAAGCATTTTAAATTATTAAGCATTCTTACGTGACTAAAGCATTTTAAATTCATTTTTATGTTATTTTATAAGTTTAATAATGGATAGTATACAAGTTTAAGTTTGTTAATATAACAAAAAAGGTTTCAATAGACTATTTCGACATAAGGCGTTTTACACAGTAAAATTCCAATACACATTAGGCCGAAAGTTGAAATTAAAATATTATTTAAATGAAAACTTCTTTTAATTTTGCAGTGTAAAATAACGTGTAAACACTAAAGGCAAATTATAAATTTGATTGGATTTGTAATAATGTAGTTATTAATGTTTAATTTCGTAAAAATCCGAACATAAAAAAATAAAGTTACGATCATAACCGAGCACCAAATATAAGCACAGCACTTGAGAGTCAGCAGATGGTCCGGTGGTCTATGGGCAAATAAAATCCACTGACCGCAATATTGGCAGTATTGAATTGACTATTTAACAACAAAAACATTCAAAATTTTTCACTAAAGCGGATTAATAACACAGATTAAAAACTGTATTTTAATAATTATTTATCTAATTACTTACTATGTAACCTAAATGCGAATTTTTTAAGGGCTAAAGTTGGTTAATTTTTGTATATTTTGTGAAAAGGTGAAATTAAAAAAAATTCTGCGTTCTTGTTTGTTTTTAAAAAAACGTCATTACCGCACAATTTTAATTGGTCCCCTTATGTCTGCATTCTAATTTCAAGCGTCAGTCAGATCCTACTTATATATTCGGTGCTCGGTTATGATCGTAAATTTATTTTTTTATGTTCGCATTTTTTCGAAATTAAACATTAATAACTACATTATAACAAATCCAATCAAATTTATATTTTGCCTTTAGTGTTTGCACGTTATTTTACACTGCAAAATTAATAGAAGTTTTCATTTAAATATTATTTTAAATTCAGCTTTCGGCCTAATGTGTATTGAAAGTTTACTGTTTAAAACGCCTTCTGTCGAAATAGTCTATTGGGCGGTGGTTGCACAATGTCTATGTTTTCAGCTAAAAACATAAACTTTTTTTATCAGTTTTCAGTAAAAAATTCCATGTTTTATAATAATAAAATCAATCATAATCCGGAGCTCCGGTGATTCAAACCAAAGGGGGCTTTGAAATCGAAAAGCTTCACTTTTAAAGCCTAATTTTAAGCTTCTTTAAGCTTGAAATACATTTAAATAACTCTACTTGCAATAAGACTATTTTTATCGTTTTAAATAACTTTAAAAAACATTTGGTTCACAAAAAAATAACAAAATATTCTAGGGCATCATTTTTTAATTATTTATAAAATTAGCTCAAAATAGAACGGATCTCTTAAAAACGAAGTTCTGTTCTGGAGCTCCGGAGTTAGGGGAAAATTACTATTCTAAAGGCATTTTTTGAATTTTAAAAGCATATGGACTTGTTAAATCAAAAGTAATAGAAAAATTAAAAAAATCATTGAGTTTACAAAATCCGGAATTAAGATTAAAAGGAAAATTTAGTTTATGTAGGTCCACCAGGTTTATCACATCTTACATAGTTGACTTTTGACGGAAACGCATGCCTGTAAAATACCCTCGCAAAACGGATAGGATTAATTCTACTCTAAAGTATTTCTTCTTATTATTATTATTATTATTACTATTACTATTATAATAATAATAATAATTATTATTATTATTATTTATTTATTTTTTATATAATAAGCAAAACAAAATCAATAAATCATCAATAATATTTTTAAAACAAAAAAGTAAAAAAAAACTTAAATCAAGAGAATGATAAGTAATCGTATGAAGGAATTAAATTTAAAACGGATGTCTTGTCGACTAAAAAAGTCTGTTTTTTATGCCTGTTTTTTTTGCATTAAATAATTATTTTTCACACTAAAAATTGTTTGTTTAAACAATAAAATAACTACTACGTTTAAGCTTAAGATATATAAAATATTGCGTTTATTTAAGCTCAAAAGTCAAGCACACGAAAAGTAAATTTTACACCGTTTTTATGTGCAAAAACACACACAAATAAATTCTATTCGTATAGTACTATAATTTGCACAAAAATCATATATGCCACCAAAATTTTTTAATTTATCGGATTTTGCCAAAAAAAATTAGACAAAAGTTGTATGACGGCGTGCATAATAATATCTATACATTAACAAAGTTTGTGTATAAATCGGCTTTTCCATTTGCAAGGCTCCCTTAAAATTTATTTCAGTCCACATTATTTTTGTACAAAATACAAAATATTGAAAATTTGAACTTTGTTCATAGTTTATGCAAAAATCTATAAATTTGATCTTTAACTAACGTTGATTTATGCAGGACACACCGCGCTTTTAATCATTGAACTACCTGAACTCTGTGAAATAAGATACCATATTTTGTCATTCAATCGACAATCAGCGGGGCATAAAAACCGACAATAAACGAAGCGCAGGCCGGTGAAAAGAAAAAAAATTGGGCCACTTTTCAAAACTCACTTTCACACCAACAGAAAGGTTAGCGACGTTTAAGTGGCGCTTAGCGTTAAAAAGTGTCCAATTCCCACCGACCAAAAGACGCACTTTTGCCGGGATAAGAGCCAATCCAGTTAAGGCCAAGTGGGGAATATTAGTCCAGTTTAAATTAACACAGGCATGCCGCCATCCATGGGCGGAGCGATTAATGAACAACGACAAGTTTTTTGATCTTCGCGCATTCCCGTCGAATTATGAATTTTCATTTTTTCGTTCGTCGGAATGTGCCGGGGCGTTAACGCAAAAAATAACCTTTCCCATTATAAAAGATGAATTATTATTATAATTACTTTAAAATTTTACACCCACATATATCATAAATATTTTTTACTAAATTATATTTACAATTAATTTTAAAAGTTTTTTATAATTTTTTTAACTTCCAGAACTTTTACAATAGACTTTTTTGACATACCGTAATTTTTTGATAAGCTTCAATATGTATATATGCATAAAATTTTTATAGAAAAAGTGCAAAATCATAACATGATACAACCCTATAATTCATAATAATTTTATGTTAAGAAAAAAAAACAACCAGAGATAACATTTAAAATTTTAAAGATGGGATAATTTTGAAAGGGCGAGTTTTTTTATGGCAAAAAAAACTTGTCAATTCACCATAGTTTTTTAAACACTTCGAAATTTAGCAGATACAACACACGCCAATAGACTCCATAATCTAGTGCGCGCTGATTGGCTGTCGGAAGGTAAACAAGGGTTGGCCGAGCGCGCGCTAATTGGTCTCTTTGTCGTCTTGGATACCTTTTAATTTTCTTTTGCTCGCGAGCCACGCCTACTCATTGCGCTGATTTACTGCGCTCGTTGCGCGAGTCGTTCAGTGAAAGTGACGTGAGCAATCGTCACTTCTGCGCTCTCCCTGTCTTTTGGTTTACACCGCGCGTAAAAGAGCAGACACCTTTTTTCCCCGCCTTCGCCAGCCAACCAGATATTGGGCGGAAAACGACGCCCTTCGCTTATTACACACAAAAATGATCTAATTAATTATATAAAATTATTTTATCTAATATTGTATATTTTGTTATTGTTGTTATTTTGTTATTGTTATTATTCAGATTTCGCGATTTTTTTAATATTGTAAAAGTTTACAATATCAATAGGTGAAACCGATTATGTCCCTATTTTTTTAATTTTAAAATCATTTTTCAAAAATAATCTAAATTTAAAATTTTTTAAAATTTGATTTTTCTGAATGTTTTTTCTATTACAATACAATTTAAAATTTGCAACAAAAAACACAGAAACTTTAGACACAGCATTAAAAAAAGTTCAGAAAACAAACACACCAAAATAAACTTCTGGGGAAGAATACATGGAGCAGAACATAATATAAAAAATAAACGGACTAATAACATAATGTTGGGCGGAGAATGCTAACGGAAACAAAGTGCACAAAATATTTTTAATTCATGCAATTATTTACTGTACATATGCTTAGGTGGGAAGTTTAAGCTAATGTTCCACATTGAAAAATTTGATAAATAATTATAAAAATATGGGTAATTAAGTTGCTGTTATTAAATTACTATACACTAAAATTAAATTGAAATTTTCAGTCTAAGCTCCACGTTTTATCATTACCTTGGTGTTTTTTTCGAACGTGCCAAGCTATATAAATACAAAATCATTAAATGTGTTTATTAAAAAAGTTTTTTAATTGGTGCCACCTGACAGAATCTGAATGAATTATTATAAATTGTAAAATTAATTTTGAAATTTACCGGGTAATTTCTGTAAAAAAAACAACCAGATAAAATTTGCGAAACGTTCAAAACTGTAAGGGGATGACAAAAAAGATTAAACATGTGCGGATATGGTGATGAAACGTAGAATCTGGCTTTTTTGCAAATTACACGAAAATTAATAAACTTTATCCGCCAAAAATTAGCATTTCACTTTCAAATTAATTATCATTTAGTTTCATTTGGAACATGATAATTTATTTCAAAATAAAATCTCAGAGGGTGCAAAAAAACTTTATTTTACGCTTCGGCACATAAAAAATCTAATTTTGACTGGAGATTTAGTTTCTAAAATATCCAACATATGCTCTTATTGTTTTTCATTAATTAATGTTTTTCAAAAACTTATTTCGCCTTATGCAGTTATGCGATAAATTGGCAAGTTCAAATTGTATGCGTTGCTATTGCGACCTGTTTTAAAATTTGAGCGATGTTTTAATGCGGCAAAACGAGTCTAGAATACTTTTCATAGGAATTCCGTGGAATTTCGAGATTTTTTTAACCTTTTTATATTTTTAGAACTTACCTTAAAGGTGCGGTGCGGAGTCAAACTTTTTGTCTTAGATTTTGATAATTTTTTGTAAAAACCTTACCCCTGCCCTCAATAGCCCAAAAATTTTTTTTTCAACAAAATATCTCCAGTGGTTCAGGAGTTATGACTCCCCAAAAATGCTGTTTTTCGAAAATTCTGTACGTGAAAGATTGCTTAATGGGTATAACGATTTAAGTTAAAAACTATGCAGTTAAAGAAAGCGGCTACTTTCTACTTTATTTTGATATCTTTATTGTTAAAATTGGTTCAGTATTTGTCGAGATATTGCGTTTCTCGTACAAAAAATCCCCGATTTTTTCGCTAAAAACACAAAGAGAAGGAAAAAAAGGTTGGGAAACTTCATAAAAACGCTGCCGTCGTTTGGTGTTTTTAACGAAAATATCGTTGGTTTTTTGTACGGGAAACGCAATATCTCGACAAATACTGCTCCAATCTTAAGGATCACGGTATCAATGGAAGTAGCCGCTTTTTTAAATGCATAATTTGTAACTTAAATCGTTATACCCATTGAGTAATTTTTCACATACAAAATTGTCGAAAAACGCCATTTTTGGGGATAACTCCTGAACTACTGGAGATATTTTGAGGAAAAAAATTTTGTGGGCTATTGGAGGCAGGGGTAAGAATTTCCCAAAAATTATCAAAATCGAAGACAAAAAGTTTGACTCCGCACTCACCTTTTAACAAAAAAAATCAAAACGTTTTTGAATGATTTAAACAATAAATAATGGCAAAACGAGCCAAGTAAGTTTTACTGTTAAATTTCGATATTTTCATTCTTTAAAGGTGCAGTTAATTCGTGGTGTATCTTTATGTTGCATTTTAAAAATAATCTATGTATCAAGTCACACTGAGAAAAAAATTGTATTTGTATTACCAAAAACAATTCCCAACGATTAACGGGTGGTTATTTATTTCTAATGCTGTTTTTTGAAAAGAAAATTTTTCTGCCGAACGAATATTAATAAAACTTAAAAGAAATCTTTCAGAGCAACCAAAAAGCTTGAGTTTAAAATTTGGTTCAATTTAAAAAAATATTAAGTGAGTACTGCTATTTTTTAGAAAAAAGATTTACTACGTTTTTACAGTTGTTGTGTGTTATTTTGTTTCTGTTATTCTGGTATTTTTTCCGTCCCAAGATTTCTTTCCCAGCCTGGGAGATTTACAACCCAAAATCTCAGTCCTGGCCATAATTATCCTTTTAATTACTCTTTGGTATTTCCTGTCTTGGCAAAAAATGCTGTTGGGGAAAGACCCTGGATCAAAACTCGCGGCATGTTCTTTATGACCGGTCTTGGCGCTGCGGTATCCTTTATAAGGATTAACTCCCCACTGCCAGAAAATTCCGGAGGGTGAACACCTGGCCAAAGCTGAAATTGCCGGTCCCAAATCTCTGAGCTGGGAAACAAACCCTGGGAAAGAAGAAATATTTCGTTTTGGAGAAAAACGGAAATAAAATTCGGGGAAAAATTATTTAGACAGAGTCAAAATATTTTTAATTTTATTATAAATACTAAAATTATTTGGCCGCACTTTAACAAATATTTAAACTATTTGTAGTTGAACACTTTAATTTTATAAACATTTAAAAAAATTGTTAATAATATTTATTTTGTGATAAATTAGTTGAAATAAAGTGCATCTCAAAGAAACATCATAAACAAATTTCTATACAAATTTAATTATTATTAACTTTTGCTAAATCAAAAAATCATCTTGATTTTAACGAATTTATATTAAAATTTTTTTTTAAAAATAACAACAAAATTAAAAGAATATGATCACAAGGTAGTCTTTTTAAAAAGCTACAATTTTGTGTAAAAAAGATGTATTCTTTTGGTGCGTCCAAAGATACACAGAAACGTCCGAATAAAGCAAAAACATTTGTTTTGGATTTAAATTAAAAATAAATTTTCGCTTGACGCTTCACGTTTGTATGAATTTTTGATTCAAATAATACAATATTTTGTTATTTGTGCGCTGAAAATATTCGATATTGTTTAAAGATCACTTTTTATTAATAAGCAAGCGCAACATAAAAATTAAGTTAAATTTTATTTTGATATTGTTTTAAAAAAAATGCAAAATAATCTTTTGTTTAAAAATGGGTGATTTTTTTTTCAAATTACTGGAATACATTTTTGTAAAGGTTTTAAGCGCAGACCGAATTTTCTAAGATATTAAACAGACATAAAAAGTTTGAATACAATAAAAGCAATGATTTAAATTTAAAAATAAATTTAATTTATATTTTTGAAAAAATTTTGTCAGACTTTTTACAATGCTCACATTTGTATGAATTATAATTCAAATAATGAAATATTTTGTTATTTAAGCGCTGAAAATATTAGATGTTTTTAAAAAAAATATCACGTTTCATTAATAACAAAGCACAGCATAAGAATTACGTTAACTTTTATTTTGATATTAACAGGGTGTTTTAAAAATTGCTAAACAATCTTCTGTTAAAAAATGAGTAAAATTTTTTTCCGAAGATATTTTACTAGAATGCATTTTTGCAAAAGTTATTAAATGCAGACAGGATTTTCCTTGATATTAATTAAGCAAAGTGTACTTTTCCTTGTTGTTGTTCCTATTCTCCAATATCATGCGTCAGGGCTCCGACCGTTTAAAACGGAAGGGACTCCGGAGCTTAAACCCGGTTTTTTCAAGATACTTTTATTGTTTTTTTGAATAAGTTTTGTAAAAAATTTGATCCAAAAAATTGTTTACAAAATATTCTACTATATGACATTGTTTTTAAATATGCATGAATTTGACACAAAACTATAATGGAGATATCGGGGGGTTGCTTTGCGCTTTTCAAAACTTTTTCCGGATCTCGGAGCTTTAAGAAACAGCAATATTAAGAACTATTTAATACGCTGATACCAGTATTTTTTTGATTTTTAGTTTTTATGAAAATTTTGGATTTCAGAAATAATTATGGTGGAATTATATCTGGCTAATCTCGTTAATTAGTATGAAGACATGAGCGGACCAATTAAAATTGTGCAGTTATGACGTTTTTTTTTAAATAAAAACGAATTTTTCTTTAAATTCTGCCTTTCTACAAAATATAGATAAATTAACCATAACTTCTAGCACTTAAAATACATGTTTTTATCTTTATTACTAAACCACTTTTGTGAAATTATTTTGAATGAATTTGTTGTTAAATAGTCGATTCAATACTATAAATATCGAGGTCAGCTAGATTTTGTTTGCCTATAGCAAATCATATAAAAGTTTTTTTTTCGTTCTGAAATGACCGCAAAAATCCGAAATAACAATACAGGACCGAGAAGTTAAAGAAGGGCTCCAACACCTGTTTTGTTTTCGCTAAATCCCGCGGGTCGCGCGCCAGTCGCTCGCTGCCTTTCTTTGACAGCCAGTCACGCGTAGAAGGGAGCTGAGGAGGCGGGGCCTATTTGCATAAAATACGGATATTTGCACAAAAACCGGTGTGGAAAAAATGGCACGACAAAACGCTCAGAAATGTT